>LOJH01015878.1:0-13079 GCA_001685095.1 Ellobius talpinus | reverse complement strand
TTTTTTTGAGACAGGGTTTCTCTGTGTAACAGTCCTGGCTCTCCTGGAACTTGCTTGGTAGACCAGGCTGGCCTCAAAGTCACTGAGATCTGCCTGCTTCTGTCTCCCAAGTGCTGGGATAAAGTCATGAGCCACCAGTATCTGGCATTTTGGCTTTGTTTTGTTTGGTTTTGGTTTTGGTTTGATTTTTATTTGTTCCCTAGGTTGGTTGGTTGTTGTTTTTTTTTTCTTTGTTTTGTTTTTGTTTTTCAAGACAGGTTTCCCTGTGTAGTCCTAGCTGTCCTGGAACTAGCCCTGTAGACCAAGTTGGCCTTGAACTCACAGAGATCTGTCTGTCTCTGCCTCCTGAATGCTGGAATTAAAAACATGCACCACTACTGCCTGGTAGCACTCTCCTAAGAACCAGAGAGAGGAGCAGAAACCAAGGAACAAAGCACCCACCCAACAAAGACAAGGCCATATATCAGCACCTAAAATCACAATCATCCCAAACCCAGATGCTTAGACACCAGCATAAAAGCACAATCAATAACAGCCAAAGCAATATGTTCCCACTGGAGCCCACCAACCCCACCACAGTAGGCCCTGGGAAATACACAATAGCTGAAGCATAAGAAAAGGACCTTAAAATAACTGTGATGAGTATTATAGAAGCCCTTAGAGAAGAAACGAATAAATCCCTTGAAGAAGTCTATGAAAACACAAACAAACAGTGGAAGGAAATGAATAAAACAATCCAAGACTTGGAAGTGAAAATGGAATCAATAAAGAAAACTCAAACTTAGGGAAATCTGGAAATGAAAACTTTGGGAATTCAAACAGGAACCTCAGAGGCAAGCCTCACCAATAGGATACAGAAGATGGAAGGGAAGAGTTTCAGGTATTGAAGACAAGATAGAAGAAATGGATACCCCAGCTAAAGAAAATGTTAATTTTAAAAAAAAAAATCCAGACATTAAGCATCAAGGAAATCTGGGACACTGTGAAAAGATCAAATCTCAGAATGACAGGAAAAGAGGAAGAAAAAGAAACCCAGGTTAAAGGTACAGAAAATATTTTCAACAAAATCATAAAAGAAAGTTTTCCTTGCCTAAAGAAGAATAGGCACAAGAAGCATACAGAACACCAAATAGACTGACCAGAAAAGAAATTCCCCTTGTCACATAATAAAACACTATGCATGCAGAACAAAGAAAGGATATTAAAAGCTGCAAAGGAAAAAGATCAACTACAATATGAAGGCAGACCTACTAGAATAACACTTGACTTCTCAGTGAAGACTCTAAAAGCCAGAAGGACCTGGACAGATGTTGTACAAACTCTACAAATACCAGCCAGGCTACTATACCCTACCAGACTTTCAATCACAGTAGGTGAAGAAACAACGACAGTCCATGATAAAGCCAAATTTATATAGATAGCATCTATATGCAAATTCAGCCCTACAGAAGTCACTGGATGGGGAACTTCAACCTGAAGACATTAACCACACCCAAGAAGACACAAGGAAGAAATAATCCTGGTCAGCAAATCAAAAGGTGGGAGCACACCGCAGGAATAAAATAACAGAAATCAACTAACACTGCTCGTTGATATCTCTGAATCTCAATCATCTCCATACCCCAATAAAAAGACAGACTAACAGAATGGATACAAAAACAAGATCTACCCTTCTGCTGTATCCAAGAAACTTACCCTAACATCAAGGATGGAAAAAAGATATTCCAAACAAATGAACCTAAGAAGCAAGCCAAGATAGCCATTTTAATATCTAAAATATAGACTTCAAACCAAAACTAACCAGAAGTGATAGGGAAAGACATTACATACTTATCAAATAAAATCCACTAAGTGGGAATTATGATCCTTTATAACTATACACCAAACACAAGGGCACTCAAGTTCATGAGAGAAAGATCCAACTAAAATCACAGACTAACTTTTACACACTGATTATGGAAGACTGCAATACTTTATTCTCATCAATAGACAGGTATCCAGACATAAACTAAATGAAGAAACACTGGAGCTAACTGATGTATTGCAGAATATTTGTTAAACTATGCAAAGGTGTGCTGTATTTGTTACTAATTTTGTAAAGATGTGTTGCTCTTTTACCTTGCCTGTCTAAGGCACCTGATTGGCCTAGTAAAAAGCTGAACAACTAATAGCAAGGAAGGAGGTATAGGCAGGACTTCCAGGCAGGGAGAATAAGGAGGAGGAGGAATTTAGGCTGGGGGAAGAAAGAAAAGAGGCACCAGAGAGGAGCCAAGGGCCAGACAGACAAACAAGGAGGAAGCAAGAAAGCAGGACATACAGGATGAAAGAAAGGCAAAAAAGCCCTAGGGCAAAATGTATATGAATAGAAACAGGTTAAATTAAGTTAAAATAACTAGTGGGACAAGCCTACACTAAGGCCGAGCATTCATAATCAATAATAAATCTCCATCTTTTTATTTGGGAGCTAGTTGGAGGCCCAAAGAAAATTCCAACTACATTGATGTCATAAACAAAACATACCTGAAAGATGTTTACAGAACATTTTACCCAAACACAAAATAAGGTACCATCATTTTAGAAGCTCATGGAAATTTCTCAAAAATTGACCTCACAAGCACACAAGTCTCAACTAATAGAAGAAAACTGAAACAACTCCCTGCATTTTGTCTCACTACCACTGTTTAGATCTGAATATCAACAACAGAAACAACAAGAAGCTTACAAGCTTACTGAAGTTGAACAGCTCACTCTGAGTGAAAAATGGGTCAAAAAAGAAATTTAAAACTTCCTAGAGTTGAATGAAAATGAAAACACAATGTATTCAAACTTACAGGACATAATGAAGGAAGTTTTAAGAGGCAAACTCATGGCACTAAATAACTATATAAAGAAATCAGAGCAATCTCATTCTAGTAACTTAATAGCACACCTGAAAGATATAGAACAAAAAGAAATCACACCACAAAGAAGTAGACAGCAAGAAATAATCAAACTCAGGGCTAAAATCAGTAAAACAAAACTCAAAAAAATACAAAGAATCAATGAAACAAAGAGTTCTTTGAGAAAATCAGAAATATTGACAAACTCTTAGTCAAATTAACTAAAAGGCAGAGAGAGAATATCCAAAATAACAAAATTAAAGATGAAATGGGAGACATAAAAGCACACACAAAGGAAATCCAGAGAATCACAAACTTTAAAAGCCAATAATCCACCAAACTGAAAAAATCTAAAAGAAATGGATACTTTTCTTGATATAGACCACCTACCAAAGTTAAATCTAGATCAGATAAGCAATTTAAACAGATTTATAACTTCAAATGAAATAGAAGCAATCTTTACTAGTCTCCCAACCAATATAGCTTAGGACCAGATGGTTTTAGTGCAGAAATCTATCAGACTTTCAAAGAAGAGTTAACCAAGACTTCTCAAATTATTCCACAAAATAGAAATGGAATATTTCCCAATTCATTTTATGAGGCCACAGTTACCCTGATACCAAAACCATATCAAGACCCAATGAAAAAAATTACAGACCAGTTCCCCTTGTGAACATAGATGCAAAATCTCAACAAAATACTTAAAACCAAATCCAAGAACACATCAGAAAGATCATCCACCATGATCAAGTAGGTGTCATCCCTGAGATGGAGAGATGGTTCAACATGTATAAATCGATAAATGTAATCCACCATATAAACAGATTAGGGATAGATACAGGACATATCTAAACACAATAAAGGCAGGTAACAGCAAGTCTACACCCAACATCAACTTAAATGGAGAAAAGCTCAAAAAAATTCCACCAAAATTGGCAACAAGACAAGGCTGCCCACTCTCCATACTTATTCAATATAGTACTTGAAGTTTTAGCTAAAGCAATAAGACAACTAAAAGAGATCAAAAGGATACAAACTAGAAAGAAAGAAGTCAAAGTATTATTTTCAGATGATATGATCGTATACATAAGTGACCCTAAAAATTCCACAGGGAACTCCTACAGATGATAAACAATTTCAGTAAAGTAGCTGGATACAAAACTCAAAAAAAAATCACCAGCCCTCCTATATACAAACAACAAATGAACAGAGAAAGAAATCGGAAAAAAATACCTTTCTCAATAGCCTCAAAAATATAAAATACTTTGGGGCAAGTGAAAGACTTGCATGATTAAAACTTTAAGATGAAAAAAGAAATTGAAGAAGATACCAGAAAATGGAAAGATCTCTCATGCTCATGCATTTGTGAGATTAATATAGTAAAAATGGCTAGCCTACCAAAAGCAACCATCAGATTCAATACAATCCCCATCAAAATCCCAACACAATTCTTCACATGTATTGAAAGGACAATTTTCAGCTTCATATGGAAGCACAAAAAAATTCAGAAGAGCTAAAAATCCCAAACAATCCAAGAACTGCTGGAGGTATTGCCATCCCCAATGTCAAATTTTGCTATAGAGCTATAGTAATAAAAATAGCATGGTATTGGCACAAAAACAGACATATTGATCAATGGAGTTGAACTGAAGACCGAAACATAAATTCACACACATATGGACATCCGACTTTTAAAATAGAAGACATAAAAACACACTGGGAAAAAGAAAACATCTTCAACAAATGGTGCTGGTCAAATTGGATGACTGTATGTACAGAATCCAAATAGATCTATGCTTATCACCCTACACAAAACCCAACTCCAAGGCAATCAAAAACCTCAGCATAAGACCTGATACACTGAATCTGACAGAAAAGAAAGGGAGGAGTACCCTTGAACTCATTGGCACAGGAAAAGACTTTCTAAACAGAACCACTGTTAGCACAGGCATTAAGATCAACAACTAACAAATGGTCCCTCATCAAACTGAAAAGTTTCTGCATTGCAAGGGACACCACCATTTGAACAAAGTGGCAGCCTACAGAATGGGAAAAGATTTTTTTTTACCAACTACATTTCTGATAAATGACTAATATCCAAATTATATAAAGAACTCAACCAGGCAGTGGTGGCCTTTAATCCTAGAACTCGAGAGGCAGAGACAAGCATATTTCTTTGAGTTCAAGATAAGCCTGATCTACAGAGCAAGTTCAAAGTCAGGCTCTAAAGCTGCAGAGAAACCCTGTCTCAAAAAAATTATATTTAAATATATTATAAGTACTTATATATTATAATATATTTAAATATAATATATAAATATATATAAATATAATAGCATATATTTTATATTATATTTAAATATATTGTAAATATATTTGTATAAATATATACTTGAGTTTATATATATATAAAACTCAAAAAACTGGATATTAAGAAAATGAACAACTCAATTAAAAATGGGGTACTAATATAAACAGCGAATTCTCAGAAGCCAAAATTCAAATGGCTGAGAAGTACTTAAATGTTTGACATCTTTTGTCATCAAAAAAAAAGTAAACCAAAATTACTTTGAGATTTTATCTTATACCAATCAGAATGGCCAAGATCAGTAAAACAAATGACAGCTCATGCTGGGGAGGGTGTGGAGTAAAGGTCACACTGGTGGGAATGCAAACTCTTACAGCCATTATGGAAATCAATGTAGTGATTCCTCAAGAAGATGGGAATTGCTCTACCTCAAGATCCAGCTAATACCACTCTTGGACATACACCCAAAGAATGCCTTATCCAACTACAAAGATGTTTGTTCAACCATGTTCATTACTACTCTATTCATAATATCCAAAGTTTAGAAACAACCTAGATGTCTGTCAATGGATGAACTAATAAAGAAAATGTGGTACATAGCACAACAGAATATTACTCGGTCCTTAAAATAAGGAAATCATGAAACCAGGCAATGGTACATGCCTTAATCCCAGCACTCAGGCAGATCTCTGAGTTCAAGACCAGCCTGGTCTACAGAGTCAGTTCCAGAACAACTACGGCTACACAGACAAACAAATGAAATCATGAAAGTCACAGGTAAATGGATGGAACTAGAAAAAGACCATCCTGAATGAGATAACCCAGACCCAGAAAGACAAATATGGTATATATACACTTATATGTGTATGTTAATTATTAAGGCATTGATAAGCAAGATACAATCCAGAAAACACAGAGGTTAGGTATAGTGTAAGGGACTAGGGTGGGGAGGGACAGATCTCTCTAGGAAGAGAAAACAGAACAGATGGTTATAGATGGACAAGGCCAGTGGGGACTGGAAAGGGAGGAATAGATGAAGACGGGGAGGGAAGAGGGGGTCGAGAGAGGGAATTCAGGGAGAGATAGCTAAAATTAAGGGCCATTTGAGGGGTCATATGGAAACCTAATACAGTAGAAATTTCCTAAATTATACACACATATGAAGGCTATCTAAATGAAATTGCCAAATAACAGAGGAGACAGCACCCCAACTGGACATCTCTTATCACCAATAAGGCTTTCGTACTGGTTGTAGGTTATATCTAATCAAGTTGTCAGCCAAAGGGGTTCCATGAGCACTAAATAACCCAGGCTGTTGCAATAGCTACAGGTTGCTTTTCAAAAACTAATGGTGAGGCCCTATTGCTAAAAATAACACTTACATAATTCATTGAATGTGGTCAAGTTGAGCTGGTGCCTGCCTAGAACCTTCACCCCATTGGCTAGTATTTTTGGTGTAGGAAGGTACTCTGCATGCTACCAAAGGAGAAAGGTAAACACCAATCCAACTACAAATCCTTCCATCTACAATGGTGTCCTCTCTGCAAGTTATGCTAGTGCAATGCTGGCACAAAGCTTATTGGAGTAGCCAATATCTGATTTGACTTGAGGCTCACTCCATGAAAGGAACCCATACCCAAAACTGCTTTGGTGTCTAAGAAGCTGAGACTCGGTAGCTCAGGGACCCAGTGTAAAACCAAAATCTACTGATCTTTAAAAAAAAATAAAATAAATTTTATTGCAATAAAATGACTACCAATGACATTCTACTATACTCATAGATTTGTACCTTGCTCGGCCATCATTAGAGAAGCTTCCTCCTGCAGCAGATGGAAACAAATATAGAGACCCACAGCCAGACAATATGCAGATATTGAGAGACCTTGGAACATTCAGACCTAACAGGTTGTCTCCATCAAATCTCTCCCTGCCAAGCTCAGGGAACCCTGCAGAAGAGAAGGCAGAGTGTAAGAGCCAGAGGGGATGGAAGACACCAAGAAATCAAAACCTAAACACAAGACCAACACACGTATGAGACTGAGGCACCATGCACAGGGCCTGAAGCTATCTCCAATTGATAGCCATTTACAAGTGAAAATTAAGTTTTCTCCAAGGGAGTCTCACCACAAAGACAAACTACTCCTAAGGGAAGGCTGAATACCAACAGTGGATGGTCAGCAGAGAGTGAACCCAGAGGCGGATTGGAGGCTTCTTGTCTCATCATGTCCTGTCAGGGCCTTTTATTATTGATTTTTATTTAGTTTTTTTTTCCTCTTTAGAAGTTTAGTGTATATAATATGGCTTCCAGTTTTGTGTTTTTATGGGATTCCTGAATATGTGAGCAAGGGGGTCTCTGTGTCTATTTCTAATTCTTGGGCCTTCTTTTGGAGTCTTTTCTATTTGTTTGTTTTGTCCTATTCCAATTTGTTTGTATTCTATTATGTTTTATTTTATTAAATAAATATTAATAAAATATTTTATGTTATTGAAGATAAAAATCTGAGTTGGTAAATGGACAGTTTCCCAATGAATCAGAATGTGGGAATTTTCATTCTAAACTCCAGTCAGTTATAGCAAAGTCGTTTCAACCATATAAATAATGAATGTTGCTATGGTCGCACTAAAGAACAGGAGTATGCATTTTATTAAGTAAAAGGGTTGTTTAATGAGAGGCATCTTTTTTTGCAGAGTAGTTTACCTGTTTTCTATAACTGAAATGAAGATCTGCTGACCGTGTCCAGGGATGACCGTGAACAGGCTGCAGTCTGTGTACTGGGGAGAGGGGGAATTCCCACAAGGGTTTTTTTTTTCCCCAGATGAGTATTGGCATACTATCTTCAGCTTATAAACTACTATTGGCTATATTTTTACTTCAAACATCTCCTTTTCCTTGGCAAAAATAACTTTAATATTTCCTCTGGCATTTGAATGTATTCAAAATGTTACTAGAACATTTAGGAAGCGACCTTGGGCATTTCACTGTCTTCAGCTTGGAGAGGGCCATGGTGTCTGGAGCAGGTGGACAGAATAGCCCTGTGACTTCTCAGCTCTCTTTTCAGTTTCTGGAATCTGTGTGCTGGTTTTAAACAGATGGCGTTGTTATACAGCTTGCCTTCCTTCTCTATAAATTCCTCCGAGGAAATCAGCCCACGCTCTATAACCTCCCATCCAAACACAGCAAGTGAAGCACGGGATGCTGCTTCATCTCCTCCAGAGGAAACATGGCAAAAGTTCTCTCTGCTCTGGAATTCAAGGTTGAAAGACAGCTGCTTCTTAAATTGTAGGGGCTTGTGGGATAGCTCAGCAGGCAAAAGGACTTGCCACCGAGCCTGCTTACCTGAGTTTGATTCCTGGAAGCCAGATGGTGGAGGGGAACACCAATTCCTGCAAATTGTTCTCTTACATCCACACTCAGGCCAAGGTGACACACACCCACACACACACAGACACACACATACACGCGCACACACACACACACACATCCATGAAGGAAAGGAATTATAAAACCTTTGTATATAGGGAGAGGAGAGGAAGGAAGGGGAGTGGGAGAAATGTATAACTCAATAAAAATAATTTTAAAAACTTTGTATATTGAGAAAGTACCCCACCTGCTTCAGAGAATCAGTTATTTCAGTCTTTTTTTTGACTTAGGAAATACACAACACAAGGAAGGCAGTGTAATCTCTGAAAAATAAAAGCCCAATCCCTTCTATTTGTCTGGTCTGGAGTAATAGTGAGGAATAAGGGCCCTTACCTCATTGCCAATACCATTTTTTTTATTCATTCATCAAGTCAGATTGGAGGGTGTGTGTGTGTGTGTGTGTGTGTGTGTGTGTGGTGGTTTGAATGAGAATGGCCCCCATAGGCGCCTGTATTTGAATGCTTGAGGCCCAGTTGGTGGAGCTGTTGGGAGAATTAGGAACTGTGGCCTTGTTGGAGGAGGTGTGTTCCTGGGAGTGAGCTGAGGTTTTCAGGCTTGTGCTAGTTCCAGTTGGCTCTTTCCCTCCGACTTGTGGGTCAGGATTAAGCTCTCAGCTACTGCTCCAGCTCTCTGTGCTCCTGCCTGCTGTCCCCACCATATGGTCACCGACTCTAGACCTCTGGAACTGTAAGCAAGTCCCCAGTAAGTTTCCCTGGGCATGGTTTCTCCTCACAGCAATAGAAAAGTAACTAAGACAATGTGTAAAAGGTTTTTTTTCAGATATTTGGAGAGAAAAAGAGGTCTTTATGCAGGCTACACTATGATAAATTGTAGGCAAGAGAGTGGTTTGCAAAGAGGACATAGGAAGGTGAGTTTTTGTCATAAAGAGATAGGAAATAATTTTCTAAACTTTCTACCATTCTTTTTTTCTTTTGGTTTTTAAAGAGAGGGTGTCTCTGTGTAGCCCTGGCTGTCCTGGAACTCGATATATAGACCAGGCTGTTTATCTGCCTCTGTCTCCTGAATGCTGGTGTTAAAGGCATGTGCTGTCACCGCCCAGAGGAAATGACTTTCTAAGCATAACCTAAAATCAGAAAGACCTGATCATATGAAAATGTTAAAAGTATATATGACAAAATATACAAAGAGCAAATGGTAGGAGGGGAGAACAGTTGCAACACATGTTGGAGATTTAAAAGATTATATTTCTAGTTTTTCTTTAAAGAAAAAAATAAACAGAAGGAAAAAAGACCCCAGTTAGAAAAGTAGTTCTAAAAGCAATATAAAAATTACAAATTAGTCAAGCATGGTGGCACATTTTAATCTTAGAACTCAGGAGGCAGAGTCAGGCAGATCTCTGTTAATTCTAGGCCAGCCTGGTCTACATGGTGAATTCTAGAAGAGCCAGGACTAAGTATACAGACCCTGTCTCAAAAAAAAATTGCAAATCAAGCTGGGTGGTGGTGGTGCACGCCTTTAATCCCAGCAGAGGCAGGTGGATCTCTGTGAGTTCAAGGCCAGCATGGTCTACAGAGTGAGTTCCAGGGCAGGCTCCAAAGTTACAGAGAAACCCTGTCTCAAGCCTCTTCTCCCCCAAAAAAATGCAAATCAAAATTCCGATTTTATCTATGTGCGCATAGATATATATTCAGACAGACTTACCTTTACAGCTCAGACTTGGCAAAGTTAATCTGACTCTGACTTGGCAAAGTTAATGTAAGTGTGACATTGGTGAAAATGAGAAACCATAGGGAGCTTCATTGATGGGGGTACCATGTCAGGACCTTTTAAAAGGGCGATATGAAAGTATCTGTAGGAGCAATAATACAGTTTTCTTCCGATCAGCAATACTTTCATCAGTAGACAAAAATGACAGGGATATTACAGAGGAATTCTCACGGTGGGTAAGAAGTCTAACACACTTGTGTTTATTGTCCCCAGGCTGCTGAGACAGTGAAGCAAGAATGGAGACTGGCGTGTTTTCTGGTGTGGGGCAGAGCTCGCCTCTTGAAACAGTCAGCTTGTTTCTGTATGTGATTCGCAATGACAGGTCCATCAAGAGTGAGTCTGCTCAGAGGCTCAGCATCTGCTGTCATCCTTAGCCATCAGGGTCCCACAAGGATGCAGAATGGCTTGAGACATGCAGTGGAGAAGCTCGATTTATGCTTGTTGGAACTGGGGAGGCAGCATCTTCACGCCTCTGCTGATGGGCAGGTACTCAAAGGAGCTTAGACCTTTCCAGGAAAGTGTTGTTATTGGCTGGGTTGATAATGACATGGCATTAGGTGGCTTTATAAACAGTGGGCCACACTAAACCATAATGGCATGTGAGCTAGGGAAGAATGCACCCATCTTCAGTGTGACATTCTTTCACACACAGGGTGTATAGAAACAGAACTGATAGAATGCATATACATAAATGGTTTCTTAGAGTGGTTTACAGGGTGTGGTCTGGCTAGCCCAACAGTGGCTGTCTCACGATGGAAAGGCCAAGAATCCCATTTGTTCAGCCCATGAGGCTGCCACCTCAGCAGTCCAGAGGATCCTAGAGAGCTGCTGCCCTTGAGTCTGTGTTGGAATCCCAAAGAAGCAGGTTCTAACACTACCAAAGGAAAGCCTCAGCCATGGGATAGATGAACTCTCCAGCAAGTGTGATGGCAAGCAGGCAGAAAGTAAAAGCTTCCTTCATCTATGTCCTTTCATGTGACCCAGATTTAGGATGAGTCTTTTGAACTCAAGGGATCCAATCAGGAAAATCCATCACAGGTGTGCCCAGCTGCTTGCGTTTCAGTTGATTCCAGATGTCGTCAGGTTGACAGCTGAGATCAGCCATCATATAGGGTAGGTAATTTTTGCCCTTCCTGCTTCTTATGACAAACAGTCCCTGTCTGTGATGTTCAACTTATAATAGTGCCAAGTGGTACTCATCCAACAAACCATACTGGGATTTTGGATTTGGATCTTTTCCCAATCGAATGATATGACATATTATACGCTCCTGTCATGCTGGGCCGTCACCATGGGCTGCAGCTGTCTGTCAGTCACATGGCCATAAATAAAGCAACTGATGCCCAAGAGTGTAATGTAACTAAGATAAGACTTTAGGCAGATTTGGGGGAGGTTTAATGGATTTCTGTCATGATATTTGTATTAGTTACAGTTCTCTTAAATATAAAATATCTTGACTTAAAGTCTTACCATTCCATGGGGCTAGACTCACTTCACGCTGGGGAAGGTAATGGCAGCAGGCAGGGAAAGCATGCTAGTGGGAGCAGAAAACTGGCTGGTCACATGTTCATCTGCGCATGGGAAGCAAAGACGGAGAAAGAAAATATAAAGTGGGGAACGCTAGACACCCTCAAAGCCCAGCCCACTGATATAACTTCTTCCAGCAAGTCTCTTCCTCCTAAAGTTTCCATCATTTTATAGAGCAGTACCAACTGGGGGCCAAGTGTTCAAGTCAATGAGCCTTTTTGAAATATTTCTCATTTAAATCATCATAAATCGTCACAATATTTTTAACTTCTAAAGGCCTTATTATCACTTAACTCCCATGCTAAGTGGAGGAGCCTTTGTAGTTCTATAGTGTAGTTAAAAGGGGATTCTTTGACTCTTCAAATTTTGGTAGAGCCCTGTGTTTGAGAAGCAAATCCTCCAGTATCACGCAGGCATGTGTGGCCATTGGTTCTAGATATGATTAGAAGCCTCAGTGTTTATTCTCCTGGCTTCAGTCCATTGTCCTCCTCCAGACGATACCAGAGACAAGCATTGAGGACATCTTGGAGACAGCTATCAGTGAGGATGGTAGAGGGAGAGTGGGGATGTTTCTGCCTAAGTCTGAGTAACTCTCAGACATCAACATGAGTCCTCAGGAATATGAAGGAACCTTTAAAATCTCTGCAGCGAGACTCTCGAAGGTGTACTGCTCTGGGACCATGAGATTGAACATTGCAGTGATGAGTCGGATGCCGTGGTTTGGTACAGCAGAAGTATCCCCCTAACTAGATAAAGATGTTTCAGTCGTCCGGACAAGATCATTTTGTGATGGGTTTATCTAAGGTGACCCCAAAAGATAAGAGTGATCAGACAGAAAGAAACTTTGGGACTGGTGCCTGCCTGCTCCATCTGAGAGCTTCTCATCTGTGTGAGGTCTGTAACAAATCCATAAAAAATGCTTCAGAAGATTCAACTGACATTAAATGCAAACCATAACTCTCCAAGGTGATTTGATCATGGAACAATTTAAGAGTATAATTTCAAAACTTTGGGGCATTTTCTAATTTTCTTTCTTTCATTGATTTACAGTTTAACTCCACTGTGGTTATTGACTATTGTCAACATAATTTGAATCCTCTGAAAAATTTTGAAAGTTTCATAAAAGACTAACATAGAATGTATTTCGTAATGCCCACTTTTGTTTTTATTTTTCAAGACAGGGTTTCTCTGTGTAGCTTTGGAGCCTGTCCTGGAA
>LOJH01015877.1:0-10946 GCA_001685095.1 Ellobius talpinus | reverse complement strand
TGTGTGTGTGTGTGTGTGTGTGTGTGTGTGTGTGTGTGTGTGTGTTTGCATACATGTGTACAGATGTGAGTTGAGGCCAGAAGAAGTAGTCAGATTTCCATGGAGCTGGAGTTATAGGAGGTTGTGAGCTGTGTAACATAGGTGCTGGCAACTGAACTCTGGTCCTCTGGAAGAGCAGGAAGATCTCTTATTAACTGCTGAGCTATTGCTCCAGCCCCAAACAGAAATCTGTCACTGAGTATTTACTCTGTTTCCTAAAGTTCTGAGAATTCAGGAAAGAGCAGGAAATGGAGTCCACCTTTAGAAATACCGTCCTTGGGTCGGAAGGTTGAAGTAGTGACACGCAGAGGTGCAAGGAGCAGAAAGACTGGGACAGAAAGGGCCTACAATCTGTCTGCAGAGGGCACCCTTGATCTTCTGGAAGGCATTTTGTTTTTCTGGGACTGCAGAAATGGCTCAGTGGTCAAGAGCTCTAGCTGCTCTTGCAGAGGACCCAGGTTCGATTCCCACTGTCCACTTAGTGGCTCTCAACCATTTATAATCCCAGTTCCAAGGAATCAGTTCCAAAAGACCCAGCACCCTCTTCTGACCTCCACTGGCACTAGGCAGTCATTTAGTACACAGAGAAAGCATTTATATGCATAAAATAAATATATAAAAATTTAAATAATAATGAAATATTTTGTTTAATGTTCATATGTACACGTAACATATTTTGGTCAAGTCCACCCTTCTAGTCTCTCTAACTCTACCTCTACCCCCCATCCCCCCAACCAACTCCACTTGCTCTCTTTGTTTAAATATCCACTGAGCCTTTTTTTGTCTGTGGGACGAGGTACTAGAAGGTGGGTAGCATCTCAGGGACCTCATCCCTGTAGAAAGCTTCCTCCCCAACAGTCATCAGTTGCCAACAGCTTCATAGACAAGAGTTGGGACTCTATAAGCCCCTCCCCAGCCATGCTAGGATTGGGCTGGCTTCATCTTGTACAAGAATTAAGCTTCATTGTGACACTTTTTAAATAAAATTTGTTTAGTTGTTTTTCTTCCGCTGCCTTTCTCCCCTATTCCCTTCCTCCTTTGTGCCTGCCCAGTCCCAATAGCCATGTTCAATGGAATCTGTAATAATACTCAGATTGAATAGAGACAATTTAATGGCTGCAGAGCCAAGAATTCCTTTATTCTCAGAATCTTTTTTTGTTCCTCACTTGCACGGCAATTATTCAGATTCTTTGCCATCTTCAATTTATTTTTGTTGCAACAGGATTGTTCTAATACATCAATTCAACTTTAAATGGTATTAAAATCAAGTTAAAATTTAGTCACAGACAATTTTAAAGTGTTTCTGAAAATGCTAAGAATATATATAATAACTTGATACTTTATTTTTATTTTCTTGCAATTTAGGTAAAAATGAGATGAGTAGATTCAACCTGAATATTCTAAGAATGGTGGTAGCCTCATCTCTTCTGTGAACTTGTGTCCTTATTCCACATTACCAAACTCTTCTTGCTCTGCTTTCCTCCCTCTTCCTCTCAAAGTCCTAAATTGTCAGACAATTTGAAGAAAACACATGACAAGAAATATGACATGGGTGAATAACAAATACAGCTTACATGCAGTCATTCTGATTTTTCCAAAGGAAAACATAGTTTCTGGAATCTAGAACTTATTTACAATCACCTTTCTTATAGGTGTCTCTAAAGAAGAGCCAAAAATATTGAGACCTCCGAGAAGGCCCCGAACACCCAAAACATTAAATAATCCTGAAGATTCTACATACTATTATCTACTCCATGTAAGTGGCTCATTCTTGCAGTCAAACTGAAGACCAATGGAAACCATGACTACATTAGGCTGCCCTAGAAGGCCTTACAGCATGGAGGCCCTCCTCGAATTCCATTTCACAGACAGCCCATTAAATGACCCCTTTGTTTCCCTCCAGCCATTTTCCTCATGGTCCTGGCTTCTCTTGTAGTCTTGGACCTACTGTATTCACCCAGAAACTTTTCCTGGTAACCACTGATCCAAGCTTACATACAAATATCAACATAGAAAGGAAAATCTGTCATAGGAAAGCCCTCTGGACAGAGGCATTCATTCAAATTAGTATGTTGTGCAAGCAGAAAAAGAGAAGTGAAACTTTGTTGAGTTTCTGCAAATTCCTGGCCGATAGTAAGACATATTCATTGTGACAGCCTCCTAGAGCCAGCCCCTAACATTATGTTCACTTCTGGGGTCAGAATTGTGAGACACAGGTGAACATCTTATGTTCATATCAGGGCCATTAACTTTATTGAGATCTCCTGGATCCACTCAAATTGGCAGTGTTATGGTCTCTACTAAGCTTCCTTCCCCTCATGCTCCCGTCCTCCATGCATGCCACTGCTATCATCTTGGTTCCCAAAACCAAGAACTCAATGGTTGTCCTGGGTCTTGTGCTCCCTTTTATACCTGACACCTACGCCAGTTCTACATTCTGCCTTCTCGCTACCAGTTCTTCCTCCTTCTCCAAACACATAGCATATCCCATTTCTGACAATCACTGTTTCTCAGTCAGACTGGTTAAAGCTACACAAGAAAATTCTCTAAACCATAAATTTGGTTATGTTATTCCTTCAGTTGGTTCAGTAACTCCATCAGCAAGAAGTCCAGATTCCAATGTCTTTTTCACTGAACAAAGAGCTTCTGCCCACTCTCCATAGTAAATTGCTTAAATTCCCACAGTGAGAAGCGTCCCCTTAAGCTCCAAGTCTTCCCCACCCAATGGGTCCCTTTGACCCCAGTGGTCCCTCCACTTCTAATATTTATTCAATCTACACTCTGTACTGTCACAGACAGGAACAGAACTCCATGCCCATGAAACCCCAGAGAATCTGAGAGTTCATCAGAAATAAGATTCACATGCCACGGGCAGGAAGATGAAACTCACATCCGGCTTTCCAGTTAGCTGGGCCAACTCTAGTCTTCTCCTTCACCATGGTTCTGCACTATGCTTCTCTCCTTTATGGTGTTGCCCAGAATTCAAACTTACAACCTCTTCACCTTTGAGTTTCTTAGAATAATCTCATCAGCTGTCATGACCTCAGTCACTGCTGAGTTGAAAACCATTATCTCTGGCTTAGACTACTCTTCTAGCTCTAAACACAAATAGCAAACTACCTAATACTTATCACATAATCTACATGGATGTGCACACAGAGAGGTCCATATGTAGGTGCATTTATTCATAATGTGTTAGGATATGTCACAAGTCATATAAATCACCGTTAGGATACAACACAATAGCTTTTAGTTGAACCATCACCACAGTCAATTCTATAGGATTTCTATCACTCCAAGATGAAACTCTACCCACTATCAGTCCCTCCCACACTCCATTCCTGACCCAAATCCTAAGTAATCACTAATTGACTGTTGTCTATGTATTTGCCTTTCATAGAATCCCATATAAACAGAATCACATAGTATATGTTATATGAAATAGTTTTATAAGCTAGTAATCACTTATTCTGGTTCTCCTTCCTCATCCATCATTAAGATAATAAATTATGCATTATGATTGCATATTACTATATATAATGTATTTTCAATTATTCTATTCCCATTAGAAGTCAATCCAAGAAGAAAAACGGAGACCAAGAAAAGACAGGTAATCATCTCTTCTAAATTACAGCACCATTTTGTTCAAATAAAACTATAAATATTTATGTTCAAATTTTATTAGCAATCACATATATTTGGAAAGTAGCAGGTCACATGTATAAAATAAGTGTGAAAACTATATGGAACTTATAAATTAAATATGTGAGCTAGAACATAACAAGTATTAACTAAGAACTCAAATATAATTTGGACGAATTGCATCATTGGGATAGACTGCTTTTCTCAGCCCATTTAATAAAGGTAGTTAGGTAATCATAACACTTTAGTAGCCACAAACTTTCTCTTCCTTTTTGTTTTATGGTTCTTTGATACATATTAAATGTCATGTTTTATACTTTTTGGGGTTGTTAGGATGGCAAGGATTGAAGTTGTTGTAAATATGGTACACTTACCTCACACGATTCCTTTCCCTTTAATATTGCATTCTTTCAGTGTTTTGACATTCTAATTTTGTTCTCATGCCAAATAACTTTCAAATAATGCTAGCAATAGAAGGGGGTGCTTATACTGAACATAAACAGAGTTCCCTATTTATCAGCTGGTGATACCTGTAACGGAAGTCAGTTAAGGTTATGGATGAAAACACTTGAAAATCTCTGTATTCACTCACCGAGGCCAATCTTCAGTTAGATGAGCCTGGTGTGAATGTGAGTGTAGACTGGCCAAATAGGGTGCCATGTCACTGGCAGTTCTGGAAACTACCAGTTTATGTTAAATCAAACCTGACAAAAGCAAGAGGCACCAGTCAGCAGCTAATGTGCTAGTCAAGGTAAGGATGAAGGATGTTTTTAATTAACAGGATGTACTGATTTTTACATTTCAAGATTTCTCTCACATATGTGGGCTTGTAGTGATGCTCTTAAATTACAGTAAATATTAAGAAGAAAACACTTCACCTGTAAGTCAAGGGAGTAGAAATTAGACTGAGTGTGTAGAAATTAGACTGATCCTGCTTATGTGTTCATTTCCAGTCAAGGAAAATTACTAGGTTTGGAAGACTTCTATTATAAGGAACTTTTGCCTTCTCATTCTGGACCAAAGGAGCATAGCTCTAATGTAAGAGAACAGAGACCACAGAAGAAACTCCAGGATCAATGCCCTGAGGCTAATGAAAGGTAACAAGGCACAGTACAGTATAACGCTCAATGGTAAACTTTAAATGGAAATTCAAAAATCCCAATTTTAAGCAATTTTGTTTTACATATACCATAAAATTTGAAATTTTTGAAATTTATGCCCTGGCAATGCTGAGCATGCATAGGCAGCCTGTACGTGGTGGTTGTGTTGAATTGTCCATGTTGGGTTTCATGGTCTAAACTGCTGAGGACAACTGACCGGGTCTCTTCCTCAAGAGGGCAACAGATTTCAACACAGATGGCTGTGAGCCACCATGTGGTGGCTGGGAATTGAACTCAGGACCTTTGGAAGAGCAGACAGTGCTCTTAACTGCTGTTTTCCTGAATATTTCACCTTATTAATGATATATTGCTCAAAGTAAAATCATGAATGTGATTACAGTACAATCATACATTATAGTTTTCCTTGGAAAGACCCCCATTCACACCCCTTTTCTTGGTGTAGTTTAGTATTATATCTTTAGAAATGTGTCAATTTAAGTGATAAACTATATGGTCATTCTAAATATAAGGAACACAGCATACTTATATCTGTATTAAGGTCTAAACAATATAATTTAATCATTACAAGAGTTTTTTTGAGACAAGGTCTCATCATTTAACTTTGCTAGCCTAGAACTCTATGTAGACCAGACTGGCCTAGAAGTCACAGAAATCTACCTACCTCTGCCTCCCAAATACTGGGATTAAAGGTGTATGCCACTATGACTGGCCTCACTTATTGGATTTTTAATTATGTTTTTAATTTTCAGAATCATGGATGACAAACCAAAAACAATTTGGGGAAAATAAGATTCATGGAAAAAATAGGTGACTTGGTTATGGTTCTTTTCACCTTACTACTAATTTTATGTCATTAAATAATTTATCTTGCAACTTATATACAACTTTGGGAATCATTTTCCCCTTTCCTCCAAAATTCACTGTGAAGTTTTGAGACTAGAGGTGCGTAGGAGAATATAAACATGGTGCATGAGAAACAGGAGCAGGAGCAGGAACTAGGAACTGATCGGAAATCCTTAGCCAGGCTCCTGTTGGCCTAGGGTGCCCAGACCCCCTCACCCTTCTCTTTTACAGTGTGGATTGATGGTTGGAGAGAAGAATTCTTCAGTCCAAATGTCTCGAGCTGGACCCCGATTGAGCTACTTGAGAAGTTTTGTTTATCTTTTCTGAGCTCTTTAAGCCACTCTTTCCACACCCACAAAGCAATCTTCAAAATTCCCACCTCACTGTCTTGTTATAGAGATTAAGTGAAATGATACAGTGCTTAGCACACTATGTTCCCAGAGGAGGATCTCTATGAATACTGACGGCTATTATTATCTAACTTCATTTGCTCTTTCAAACACTACCTGCACTATGGTCTCCAAAAACAAGATGCATTCTTCCATCTTGAAACCAAAACTATAACCTTCACACTTGGTCAGGTTCTAGCTGAAGCACGAAGTTCTGTGTGAGAGAGTAGAACATCAAGTGCTGGAGAGCTGAACTGATTTGTGTGTGGTCACAAGCTGAGTTCTCCAACCCAGGGTGTTCACACCCTGCTCAGCTGCTTTTCGCTGGTCTGCCTGCTTCCTATTGTAACAGCTGACGCTCCTTTGGCTCTAGTATATTCCTTCTCTTTCACCAACTGACCATCATGCCTACTGTGAAGGCATTATATCCCAGAGACATTGCCTGCTTCCCAGCAACGTCCATGGATGTGCATTTAATATCCACTAGAATAAGGATGCCAGAGCTGGCTTTGGTTTAGTCCTTACTTAGTTCTAGGCACTACGCTGATATTTCACTGAACTGGTAAGACAGTTGCTATTACTGCCCTCTTTTATGAGTGTGGAAGCTAAGTTTCCAGAGGGTAGCAACTGTAGTCACCCACATAATAACTGATGGAACCAGAAAATTTGAACACAGGGTTTTATAAACTTAAATTCAATGACTTTAACCACTGTTAATATTGTCACTTTATGTAAAGCACCATGCTGGGGACTTAAGGAAATAGTGACTATCAGGGTAACAAAGGTGTGGTCTTTGTATCAAACAATCTTGAGATTAGAGGGACGTGATATTCGCATACCAATGCTGAACAAGGTAACACTCAGAGGGGCGGGCTTTTCTAAACTTAGAAAGACAGTGGTGGTAACTCACAGCAACCATGTGGCTAAACCTCAGTAAGAGCCTGGATTAAAACAGACAACAAATGCAAAAGAAGAATAGCTCTAAATTACATCTTGGAACAATTAACAAAATTTGAGACTAAATTATATGCCCAATTGTATTAATTCAGGAAGAGTATCTTTATGTGTACATGAGTACATCCATAGCTTTACTAACAGAGACTCACCGACTGCTGATGACATCTCCCAGTAAGGTTTGAGTAGGCCTGGGGAAGGGTGTGCCAGCAATAACAAACATAATGCTTCATGGATTTTTTAATTGACACATTAAAATTGATAAGTTGATAAATTTAAAATAAATTTTAAACTTAAATTGATAAGTTAAAATCATGTACATTTTGGTACAGAAAAGAATATTTTTGAAATACACATCGTGGAATAGCTAAATTGAACTGATTAAAATTTGCATAGCTTTATAATCCTCAGTCCCTTAGAAGCTAGGTGGGTAACAAGGAGGACCCTAAGAGAGACCCACATGGAGGGCCCCAGGAAGGGGAAATAGTTAAGAAGATCTCCTGGGTAAATTAAAGGCGGGGTAAGAGGGAAGGAGAAGGGAGTGGAAACGTGAGGGATGAGCATGCTCAAGCTGTGGGAAGGACAGAGAGGGAGACTGATGGGGAAGATATCCTGACAGAGGGGGCATTCTGGGGTTAGGGAGAAACCTGTTGCCAGGGAGGGGAGGCTCCCAGGAGCCCACAAGGATGACCCCAGCTAAGACTCCTAGCAGTAGTGGAGAGGGTGCCTGAACTGGCCTCCCCTGTTGGAAGCAGATGCAGAGATCCACAGCCAAGTACTGGGTTGAACTCCTGGATTCCAGTTGAAGAGAGGGTGGAGGAATTGTTTGAGTAAGGGGTGGGGGGTCGAGATCATGATTGGGCAACCCGCAGAGACAGCTGACCTGAGCTTGTGGGAGCTGGCATGGGACCGACCTAGGCCCTTTGCATCTGGGTGACAATTGTGTAGCTTAGTCTTTTGTGGGACCTCCAGCAATGGGAACAGGACCTGTTCCTGAGGCATAAGCTGGCTTTTTGGAACTTATTCCCTATGGTGGGATGCCTTGTTCGACCGTGATACAGGGGTGAGGAGCTTGGTTTTGCCTCAGCTTGATGTGCCATGCTTTATTGATTTCCATGGAAGACCTTACCCCACCTAAGTGGAAGTGGAGGAGGAATGGATGGGGGAGGGAGCAGGAGCAGAGGAGGGAGGGGAAACTGGGGTTGATATGTAAAATAAATTTTAAAATGAGGAAAACATTAACATATCCTTAAAAGTCTATCTTAAAGCAAATTTCAAGTCATCAATGTATTGCTATGAATTATCGTCACTAAATAGATCTCTTAAATTTAATCCCACCAACTGAAATTTTATATTCCTTAATCAGTATGTCCCCAGCTCCCTGTCTCCAAGCCCTGAGGAGCACCTTCCTATGAGTTTGACATTTTTAGGATGCACACACGAGTGGGCTCCTGCAGAGCTTCACTGATATTTCACTTGACATACTGTCTTCCAGGTTTATCCGTATTGCCATCACTGGCCATTTAACTTCTGCTCCTGTGGTGTGTAACAAACAACCACATGTTGACCATTCATCCACTGGTGGGCACATGACTTGAGTGCATAGCTTAGATGTTGTGAGTAGCACTGGGTGAGCATTAGGCTACACATAGCTCTCGGAATATTAGCTTCATTTTCTGTGGTGATGTGCCTGGTAGTGAGCTTTGGGGATCTCATTAATAACAGTTGCTAAATACTAAGACCTTCGTGTTTTTGAGAAATGCACCCACTGTACTCTATATGGCTGCACCAACCTACACTCTCCAGTGCTTGCAGACCTCCTTTCCTTTGCATCCTCACCAACACTCGTCAGCATTTACATTTGGATAACAGACATCCTACATAGGTGAGATCATGTTTCCTTGTGATTTTAAGTTTAAATTTCCTTGATGATTAATAATGTTGGTCATTTTTAAAATTTTAAGATTAAATTTATACAACAGAATTCACTTGACCATTTTAAAATGTCCAGTTCCGTGGGTTTAATATATTCACCTTATTTCATGCTGACCACTAACTTCAGGAAGCCAAATACCTACTAGTATCACCACCCTTCCACCCCTGTTCCCTGGCAACCACTAATGAATTTGCTTTCAGCAGTTATTCAGAACATTCCATATAAATAGAAACACATGTGACCTGCTTGTTCTAGCTACTTCCCTTAGCATGTGATTACTTTTAATTTTGTGTGTGTGCATTATGTGTATGTGAGTTTTGCCACAGCCCTCATGTGGAATCCAGAAGACATTGGCAAGTTGGTCTTTGCATTCTGCCTTTGCCTTGTTTTTACAGAGGGTCTCTTGATCTTACTGCTATGCTACACACTCCAGGCTTTGGAGCAATTCTCTAAGCTCTACCTCCTGTGGTACTGTAGGAGCTCTGGGATCGCTGATACCCACCCCTACATCCAGAGATCTGAACTCAGGACATCAGGCTTGTACAGCAATTTTTTTTCTTTTTTATTGTTTTTATTGAGCTATATATTTTTCTCTGCTCCCCTCCCTTCCTCCCCCCATTCCCTTCTACCCTCTCCCATGATCCCCCATGCTCCCAGTTTCCTCAGGAGATCTTCCTTTTTCTCCTTCCTGGTACAGCAAATATTTTCACTCTCCGAGTCATCTCTCTAACCTGACTACATGACTTCAACTTTCCACTTTTTTAAAAGCTTAGCAATCTGTTAAGGCTGCTGAACAGAGAGACTTCCTAACCCTGTTTAATGACTACATCACTTTAAGCAAACCAGTATTCTTGTCAGACAGTTGGGAACTTGATTCTTTCTTATTTCTAGTCAGAGTAATGCTGTATTGGTACTGGCATCCTTTGTTCCTAGAATGTGACAGTCACTCAATCTTGCACTGAGCATATTTTGGTTATCTGCGTGCCTTTTTCTGAGAAGTGAGCTTCAGGTCCTTTGTCCCTTTTGTTGACCATTTCACTTGTTTTTATTAAATTGTTTGAGTTCCTTGTAGATTTTAGACATTGTCCCCTTTATCAATTGTATCATTTGCAAATATTTATTACCCTTTAGCAAGTTCTCTTTTCACTGTTTTGATTCTTTTATTTGCTATATTTTTAATCCGATTTGCCTGCTTTTTGGTATAATCTGATTTGTCTGTGTTTGTGTTTGCTCTTGTTGCCTGTGATTTGGTGGTGATGTTCAAAACTCGTTTGTCCAAACCAGTGTTGTAGATATTTTCCTCCATATTTTCCTCTAGCAGATTTTCTGTCTTAGTTGGTAGTTTAAGTCTTTCATCTTCTTGAGTGGACTTCAGTATGTGCTGTGAAGTAAATCTCTGTTACTATTCTTGTGTGTGTGTGTGTATCCAGTTTTCCCAAAATCATTTACTGAAGACATTAGCCTTCTCCTGCTATAAGTTCTCAGCATCTCAGTCAAGCCTAATGGACGACAAATGAATCTGTTTGTGAGCCCTCTGCTCCATATCCTCGGTCTGTGCTTCTGTTTTTAGGCCTGTTTTCATGCTCTTTTGTTCGATATTACTTTTTTGTAGATTTTTCAAAGCAAATAGCATGATGTCACCAGCTTTATTCTTTTTGTTCAAGATTACTTTTATTATTTAGGGTCTCCTGTAGTACTAAATGAGTTATTTGTGTTTGTTTTTCCTATTCAGAAAAAAGAAAGAAAGACAGAAACTAAAAGTACACATTAACTGGAGCTCCTACAGTGGGTCTAGTGGGTCAGTTTCATTAAAAACATTGAAACCTGTCTGGCTGTGGTGGCACATGTCTTTAATTCCAGCACTCAGGAGGCAGAGGCAAAAGGATCTCTGAGTTCAAGACCAGTCTGGTCTACAGTACAAGGTACAGTGTAGTCTGGGTTAAGTAGAGGATCCTTGTCTCAAGAAGAAGGAGAAGGAGGAGGAGGAGGAGGAGGAGGAGGAGGAAGAAGAAGAAGAAGAAG
>LOJH01015876.1:27293-43188 GCA_001685095.1 Ellobius talpinus | reverse complement strand
GGATGAGCAGGAAATGATGGATGAGTGGATTGAGTCAGGGATGAGCAGGAAATGGATGGGCGACTGGATTTGTTTATTCGCTTGTTCGAGCCAATGGGAATGGAACACAGACCTTCATGTGTGCTGGACAAGTGCTCAGCCACTGGCCTACATCTCCAGTCCTATTTTTACTTGTTTTGAAATTTGGGACAAGGTCTCATAGAGTTAGCCTCAAAGTCACTCTAGTCTAGATTAGTCTTGAACATGCTGTTCTCTTGCCTTGGCTTCCTCAGTATGTAGGACTACAGGCCTTCACCACTAGGCTCAGCTAGGTTTTTCACCTGCTGAGTTCAGTGAGTCATAGTCAGGCTTCACTGGGTTACTCTTTATTTTCCTTTCTGTGTTGAAGAGTTCAGTTATAGTAGNCCCCCCGTGTGTGTGTGTGTTAAAATGGACTCAGAAGAATACAGGACAATGAGGGTGAGGCTTGACACACAGATGGCATTCATGGGATAATTGCTGACAAATGAATTGTTCCTCCTCTGGGGCAGCTATGCATTGGTGGGGGAGTTCAGGCTCCATAGCAGCAGAATCAGGGACTCTCTACCAGGGGACATTGGAGTCATGCCAGGAAACTTGGACACTCCAAGGATTCTCTCTTCCCCCAGTTTTAAGACATGTTCATATTTTGTTTCAGTGTATGGTGTGTGTATGCATGCATGTTTGTCTCATGTAGGTACATGCAGTGTGTGTAGGTATGCATGTTTGCTTGTATGTAGGTACATGTGCTGGTGGGTAGGTTGCATGTGCATGTGTACATGTGTGTTTGTGTGCTTAAAGGCTGGAGGTGTTTGTCAGGAGTCTTCCATCTAATTAACTGAAGCTAACTCCATCAGTTGATCCAGAGATGGTCAATATGACTAGTTTGGCTAGCTTGCTTGCTCTACAGGTGGCCAATATACCCACTAGGCATTTATGTGGGCTCTGAGGATCTGAACACCAGACCTCATGCTTGCTTAGCAAGTATTTTAACCATCAAGCCATCTTCCTGGCCCAAGAAATACCTATTTTTACATCCTGAATGATAAGTCTAAAATATTGGGGCAGATATTTCAAAGACGGTGCCTGCGGCTCGTGCTTGCCCTCGAAAGGTCAAGGTGAAGAGGAGGCTGTAGGCCCGGCCTCTCCCTGGCTCTATAGGGCTGCCTAGAAACGCTCATGCCTTTGTCTGATCACAGACAGGGAAAGAGGCTATGTGAGAGACAGAGACTGTGTCCTGCCGGGCTTGGGAGGAGAGCAGAAACCCGCTTGCCTGCTGGCTGACTTCCCAGACTTGTATGGAAGAAAGGTCTTCCCATGAAGCATGAGTCAGCCTCCAAAGCTTGGGGAGGGGCTGGGAGGGAGCTGCAGCCTCATTTAATGCAAAATTGGGGAGGCAGGCTTCCTCCTTGTGCTCTGGGAATGCTGTTGCTTAAAAAATTCATGAATCCCCTTACTCACACTGTGCTGTCTTCACTTCCCAGGAGCCTGAGCGCCAGGGGATATGCTTGGTTCCCTATTTTTTTTTTTACTTCCATCATTATCAAAACGCCATTATCATTGTCTGGATCTTTGAAGCAATTAATCAAAGCAGCCAAAGTGCAGAAAATCTTAGGAGATGAAGTAGAGAGAAAGCAGATTTCCTTCTCTCTATTCTGGCCCCGTGTTCAGCTCGATTTAGTTGGATCTGTGGGTTATTTCTATTAGCTATTTCTTTAGAGAGTTGTCCTATGGATTCTAGGCCTGAATTGGCATTATATTTAGCTTACTTATTCCATAAAGCAGTGTCTTGAGTTTCCCTATGCCAGACACTATTCTAGACACTGGTGACATGTGTGGGTGTGTGTGCTAGTGTGCACATGCCAGTGTGTATGTGAAGTGGATAACAAGATAAACTAATAAATAATTATGAATACTTTCACTAGTTGTAAGCACTGGTGTTGAAAATGCAGAGAGCTCAGGGAAGGAGCCTGAAAAGACATCCTCCGAATTAGGACATGATTGCTAAGAAGAAATTCATCAAAGGAGTGGAAGAGGGTTCTAGCCGTGGAGAACCATTGGTGCAAAGATTCTGAGGCAGGAAAAATGTGCAACAGGTTCTACAAGTGCATTGAAAGTCAGGGTGACAAGGATCAGTGAATATGAATTATAATGACATGATGAGGTGAAGATACGGAAGGAGAGATGTAGAGGATCATCTTACAGAGTCCAGTAAAGAGTGGACTGGTCCTCTGAGTTAGCTGTGTTCAGTAGAAGTTTCCATGGTGATAAAACTGCTCCACATCTGTTTAATGTGGCAGCTACTAATAATATACGGTTGGTCAATGGACACCTGTTGAGCGCAACTTAGAAAATGAATTGTTCATTTCATTTAACATTAACTTAACGTTAAGTTAAAACTTGAACAATTGTTTGTAGCCATGGCTATCAAGTCAGACAGTGAATGCAACAGAAAATGATCCAGGGACTGCGAGCAGCTCGGAACGGTGGGTTGGAGGAGAATGGATTTGCAGCAGCAGCAGAAGTAGCTCCATCCCGCCACATCCACTGTCTAAGAAGCTGATAAAGATCCTTCCGGTCTGCAGAGTGCTCAGCCCTAAGTGGGACATCTAGATCACCCCTCCCCACTTCAAGTCTCACAGAACATTTCAAAAGAGGGGTAGAAAGACTATCCAGGCCAGAGGTCACAGGGGACTTCCGCGAAGTGGTGTCTTGTGCCCATGACTGAGCCACTGCACTCATGAACTCCCAGCAGCGGCTCCTGTACAAGACCCCAGTTAGGGGGAAGGATCTTGGTTTCAGCAGAGGCCGCTCAGTTAACTGACCGTGGAGAGATCTGTTTACTTTCCACTCTTTTCTTCTTGCTGGGAAAATGCACTTGGGAAAATCTGCAGGTGCTGAGGACAACCGTGGGCTATGTCATTTATGCCTGTGTAAAACATTGGGTTTTCCAAACACTTTACCTATGAATGATTGATTCCTGAGCAAGGTTGATACTTCAATATTGCTGCGAAGGTCTTCTTATGTAGGGGTGGTGTTGCTGGTTTGGATCCAGGGGATGAAAAGCTGGATTGGGAATTTGGTTGCATGTATTCTGGTGGAAAGATCCTAATGGCTGGCTCCTTGGCCCTGGGAAAGGCTCTGACTTTGTCCAGATGTTAGTGCGGTGGTCGGTATTCTTCAAACACCTTTCTGGACTCAGGCATGAAAGTGCCCTGCTCTCATCCTACAGAACTAGAATCCAGGAGTGAACTCAGAAAAGGTTGAGGCCCTAGAGCAGTGGTTTTCAACCTTCCTAACACTGCATCCCTTTAATACAGTCCCTCATGGTGACCCCCAACCATTAAATTACTTCATTGCTGCTTCATAACTGTAATTTTGCTACTGTTGGGAATCATAATGTAAATATCTGTGCTTTCCGATGGTCTTACATGACCCCTGTGATAGGGTCATTCTACCCCCAAGGGGGTCTCGACCCACAGGTTGAAAAATGCTTGTTTAGGTGGAGGCTTTTCTGCAAAAAGTCGTTGGGACTTGTTGGTGGTAAACAATGGAGATCCAACAGTCAACATTCTTAGTGGCTGAACAATGTGACCTGAAGAGGACAGGAACCGGAGGAGCCCTGTGGTTCTTGTAGTGGGACAGTGAAAAGCTGGCTGGTTTCAGTCCCTATACTCATATGCTTGAAGTTGACATTACAGGGCAGAGTCTTCACCAACGCCTCGGCCAGGTGAGAGTGACCTTAATTGATTTATGCACTAAAGTGTTATCTGGTGGGCATGGAAACCATGCAGACCCATAAGCTGGGTTTCCTGCAAACTGATTGTACTTTTTAAAAATTAAGAATATAGCTCACAAATACACAAAAGTCATATCTAGGGGACCCCAGTTCTAAGTGAAGTCTCCATTAACCACAGTTTTCCACACAGATTTTTTGGTTGTTCCATGTAAAAATTATTTCAAAACCAGGACTACCTATATTGATCTTTTTAATCTATAGCTTAACTCAAATCTAATCTATCTATATTTGTATTCACCAGTGTCTATATAATCTATAGCTATCTGAATCTACTTCTATACGTACATTAAAATTTTTGGGTTGCTATGAAGTCAGCCGAAATTCCAACATTTGTGTCTTGTTAGCCAACATGTAAAGTACCTGCATCCATCCATCTATCCATATAATATTTGCTGATATCTTTGTGATCAGGTATTGGGCTCTCTGTTTTGAATCAAAATCATATAAGATACATTCAACAGCTCATGATTAAGTATGTACAGTCTTTTTATTGATCCTTCGATTAAAATTTGCTCCAATGCAAGTGAGTAGTGTTAGTTGTTCAAGTACAGCTATCATAACGTCAAGGGCAAAATATGGAACACTCAGATAACAGCTACTGACTCTGTCAATAATGATAATGGTAATGACCAGGAAAAAGCATTTGTTGATGTGCAAAAGACTGGCCCTCTGGACAGGACTGGTCTGAGACAGACTTGACCGGATGTGAGAGTTTAAGCTACCAGTGTGGGGGGGAGAGGCAGGCATGGGGTGGATGATGATCCAGGTATTTGGTGAGACACTGGTCCCCCTGAAAGGACATGAAGGCAGACCTAGTGGCCCCAGTTATAAAGATGGATGACAGCTTCAGTTATTGGGACAGTGTTGTTGTCACTGGGCATAAAGCCCATGGAAATTTCCATTTCAACTTGAATTCATCACTAAATCTGACAGCGCAGAGAATCCCAACTAACCCCAGTTTTCCTGTGATTCTCAATTAGTTTCACTTGGCAACATGCTGGAGCCACTCGCTAGCTGCCTTCCTAGCTCAAATTTCCACTCAATGCTTTAGCAAAAGAAGCTCATTAACTTTTGTAGAAGATGGCCCTTCAGATTTCCTTCTGTCCACTGGGGACACGACCAGGTGTATGTAACATCATCTTCAAGTGGAATATCCGCTGCGTGTATGGACATGTGTGTGTGTGTGTGTGTGTGTGTGTGTGTGTGTGTGTGTGTGTGACTGCGTATGGAGAGGCCAGAGATAATATTGGGTGTATTTCTCAAACATCTCCCACTTTGCTCTTCTGAGTCCGAGTCTGTCAATCAACCCTGATCTCAGTGCTTTGACTAGACTGGCTGGCCAGCATCCCCAGGACCTTAGGTCTCATGTGTGTGGCACACATTCTACTGACTGAGCCATTTCCCTGACGCCTTTCATAAATAATTCTTACTTAGCTACCATCTAGCTCAATGGAATAAAGGCATTTGGAAAGATGCTTAAATCCTCTTAAATTTAGTCATGTTAGAAATTTGGACCAGAGATCCAGTCTCCATTCTCAGGATCTCCCCAAATCATTCCAAGCCTTCTAAAGTATGGCAATGACTTCCCACTCCTCTGATATGGTGAAAGCCAGAAAAATAACTTTATTAAGAGCGAGGCTGCCCTGGTTTCAGCATGGTTCTGCCTTGAAAGTCACTTAGACACAAAAAGTAAAACAACATGTGGAAATGGCAGATGTATCTGGGATTTGTGGAATGCCTGATGGTAGGCCAGGCCAGGCTTTCTGGAGGAAATAGCTTTGAGGATAAACACAAGACTGCATAGTTTCTGTGGAGGAGGAATTATTGGGAGTAGACAGGACAGGGTAAGCAGACAGTGTCTTGAACATTTTCCCCCAGCTTTCATGTAGTTAAGCATAACCCTATGGTTTGCTGTGGCCAATAACATATGGGCATTTGCCTAAAGAGTTACTGCACAAGGCAGGACATTATTGTCCCCTTTCTTGAAGATTGATAATATTTCTAATAGTGAAGACTCTAGTGGTCTTTGGTTCTGATGGATGATAGTGGATTTTGAAGATGGAGAAATGAAAGAAATTGTCCTGCTTTCAGAGAGTTCATGACAGAAGCATTGGTGCTGCATAGCTCACAGATCAACTTGGGAAACAAGGTAAGATTTGGGGAAACTGACCAGGTAAGATTTGGGGAAACTGACACTTAGCTTAATGTGAAGATAGAAAGGGGGTTGGGTGGGTGAATAAGGTGAGGGATATTGTAGAGGGACCATGTGGTGAGAAGATGAAAAGGAAGGGGGGGCAATGCAAGTGCTTGTAAACAAGCAGATGACACAGTGACGTGATGCTGTTCTCCAGAAAACAACTTGGAACTAATGCGTGTGGTATATATCTAGACCAAAACATCATTGACTATCACTAACCAAAATGGTGCTGTTGACTTGGTAGGGCTCCATGTTGTTTCTATCTCAACCATAATATCACTGACTGTCATTAATCATTAGCACTGTTGACTTGGTAGAACTCCTTGGACCACTTGCTGTTCAGTCTGGACAGAAGAAGCTTGACTTCTGCCGCCCTCACTCCTGAGTGATTATTCCTAAGTGTGACCTTACGTCAAAAAGTGCTACGTAGTCCAAAGAGTTAATTTTTAATTGTAACTGACACGTATATTATTTGAAGCACTCAGAATTTAATTACGCTCCTCATGGTAAATAATTTTATGTACTTGTCAGTTTGTATCCAAACCCCAAACCAAAGGCTATCAGGGAGAATTACCACCTCCATAAAATTCTCCTAAACAGCCACCAAGAGCAGTATCTGTTTCTAGAATAAAACTCTTAATGTCTAGTGTAAATGGTGATGTCATGAGTAGCTCTGGAGGAATTTCTGGCTTTCAGTTACAGTTTGAGGTTAGTGGAGACCATTTGGTTTTTCTAAAAACCAAGTATCTAAGGAAGTGGGCAATTTTCTTTTAATTTTTTTCTTCCCATTACAATATAATAGAATCTCTTTCTTATACACAAAAGGTAAAAACAGACTAGATTGAGGGGTGTCTGAAGGGATGACTAGAGGGTCGGGCATATGTGTTTACACCCAGTATTCACCGTAGACTCTAGGAGCTGAGTGTGTACATGCTCAGCATTCAGTTCTTTCTGTATATTGGAAAGTTTACACGAGGAGATGTGGGGAAACAAAACCACAAGAGACAGAGCCTCTTTGAATCACAGGATGCGTCCTGCTCTGTTTGGGGAATGCTGGAACCTGGTGACCAATTTTGTTGCATGTCATCTATGTTAAATCTCCAGATGCCACCATCCCCTTTCCTATTGCAGGGCTCCCTTTTATATCAAGTCGTGCCTAGGTTCCTGGCACACCCTCTTTGTCTGACTGCCTCCATTCAATCTTCCACACTATGGTCAAAGTAATTCCTTATTTATTCCATAAGATTTCGCAGTGCCTGCTGTACTAAAGACACCCTTACAGAAGCTGAATTTTTTAAAATTAATTTTGCATCACAGGAACACAAAACTGAATGGTTTATAATTACTGATGTCTCACTCTCTTATTCCAAGTAGGACTGTCTTTTGTCTAATTAATTGTGTTTAATATTTAGAGTCACATGCAATGATTTAATAAGCATACCCCTGACAAAAGCCCAAACATTAACAATATCACGCATCTCAGCATAAGGCTCATCATCAACAATCATTTATCTACTTCCTTCAAATGCAGTACTGCTTCCATTGTATTACTGAATATCTGTGCTTCTATTGTGGTTGTTTTTTGCTCTTTGAAATGTGTGCCCTGCTGCACATTATCTTTTGGAATTCTGGGTCTTTTTCGCCCGTTTACTAAAATCCATCTGTAATGGCTGTTGCTATACTTCATTTATTTTGACTGGAGGATATCCATCTTAATTTATTTCAGTATGTCTCACTTTTAGCTTTTAATCCTCCCTTTCTTTTTTATAAATGAAGTTTCCTTTCTCCCTTCTAGTGAGGCAAGAACTCAGCGTAGCACCACATCTCTTTGTCTCCCCTGGCCATTTCCTCATCCATTAAGCCATTATGTTGACATTGTGTCGACCAATAGTTTTTTATTTTCAATACATACATTGTCTGTGGTACCTCATGAGATCACTTTATCCACACCAGCATGTTCTGGGTGCATGCTTTCCAGCCCAGCATGCTGTCGGTGCAAGTTTTCTATCCCAGCATGTGGTGGGTACATGCTTTCCAGACCAGTATGCTATGGGTGCATGTTTTCCATCCCAGCATCTGTGGGTGTGTGCTTTTCATCCCAGCATGCTGTGGATGCATGCTTTTTGTCCCAGCATGCTGTGGGTGCATGCTTTCCAAGCTGAGGCAGTGCTGATGCTGCTGGCTCAGGAAATTTGAGCAGAGCCTATAAACTGTGTGTCCGGGCTTAGGATGGAGCTGAGTGATAGAGGACTTGCTTAACATGCACAGTTTAGCATGCGCAAGGGTTCTGGGTTTGATCCCCAGTGTAGTGAAATGTGTTTTAAAGACAGCAACAAAAATTCTGTGGTTTTTACAAGCATGATTTCTCTTTTTTTACTTGGCCTTGGTTATTATGCTTTGAAAATAGCATCAAATTTTACTAAGGCATTTGATTCCTTTAATCTACACACTTAGAATAGTTTCTTGCTGGTGCCTTTTCTTTTTATTTAGATAATTTATCCAAAATGTGTGTGTGTTCATGAGTATATGTGGTGCACACATGTACCTGTGTTAATGTGGAGGTTAGAAGAGAATGTTGGGCATCCTGATGTGTTACTCTCAACCTTACTGCCTGAGACAGAGTCTCTCATTGGACCTGGAGTTAGGCTGGCAGCCAGAAAACCCAGAAATCCTCCTGTTTCCACTTCCCATGGCACTGAAGCTACAGGCAGATGTGCAGACACCCTGCCTCCTACATGAAAACAAGAGATTTGAACTCAGGACCTCTTGCATGTGTAGCAAGTGCTCTTACCCTCTGAGGTATCTCCTCAGCTCTCAAAGAGTGTTTTAATTTAAAATTTTCTATGACAAATATCTGAGATAGTCTATGTCTGAAAATATTTTATCAGTTTCATATTTGAATGACAGCTTAAATTGGAGATATTTTTGCCCTATTTATGAAATTCCCTAAAATATTATCTCATGTATTCTTGACATTATCATTATTGCTAATGGAATATTCTAGTGTTCCTTTCCATGAAAACAGCAACAACAAACGCTTGATATGCTTCTTCTCCCTCTAAGTTTATAGGGCTTTCTTATCTTTGATAAACTTTTTGCTTTTACTCCAATTGCTATAGATATGCATTCTTCCTAATTTCTGGTCTTTGGGACTTTAAAAAATGGAGTAGTATTTTGTCTATTTAAGGTCCTCATTCCTTCTAATTTTTACTCCTTTTCTGGGAATCTATGATCGTCTTTCTCGTGTATCTTGTATAGCTTTTCATTTTGTCTATCTTGTCACGTTTCCTTCTGGAAGATTCCTCAATTTCACATTTCCATTGATCAGCTCACTCTTTGACTCTATGTATTCTGAGGTCAGTTATCCATTGCTTCTGGTCTTTCCATCAACATTTTCATTTCTGAATGCTCAAACTTGCTTCTTTGAAGTTTTTTCTTCTCATTTTATCGTGTTCAATCATTACTTTAAAAATCTTTAATAACTTAATAAACCTTTGCTTTAAATCCATCTGGTCTAATGCTTTTTGCTTTTTTTGGACTTCTGTCACAATTGTGTTGTTTTCCCTTGGAAAGTTGCTCTTCAAATAGCTTGCCTTGGGGGCTGAGAGCTAATTCTGGATTATCAGACTTCTGATGGTCAGTGTAGATGCTTAAGGCCTTCCCTGATTTGTCCATTGCCCTAGTGACGTCAGGGCAGGAGGGAATGAGCACAAGGAGGCAGAGCTCCCACCCTGACGGGCACAGCACACTCAAGAGTCTCTCTTTGCCCTGAGTTATCCCTGGAAGGTGAGCTGAGCTATATAGCATGAATAATAAAAACCCAGAGACAAATATTGGGGTTCAACCTGAAAACCAGAAAAGCAAAGCAGTCAAGCCACTAGAGAAGTCTTACCTCTACCAGGGCTGGTGACTGCAGACTAAGCAGACTACGCACACTAAACCCCTCTCTCCTCCCATTTTATATTCCTTCCAATGCTGTTAATCCCAGGCACATGACTCCCTAGTACTGGGATTAAAGGTGTGAGCCACAATCACCTGGATTTGTTTCAGCTTTGATATTGTGTAGCCCAGGGTGGCCTTGAACTCACAGAGATCCATCTGCCTCTNTGAAAACCAGAAAAGCAAAGCAGTCAAGCCACTAGAGAAGTCTTACCTCTACCAGGGCTGGTGACTGCAGACTAAGCAGACTACGCACACTAAACCCCTCTCTCCTCCCATTTTATATTCCTTCCAATGCTGTTAATCCCAGGCACATGACTCCCTAGTACTGGGATTAAAGGTGTGAGCCACAATCACCTGGATTTGTTTCAGCTTTGATATTGTGTAGCCCAGGGTGGCCTTGAACTCACAGAGATCCATCTGCCTCTGTCTCCCAAATCCTGGGATTAAAGGTGTGTGCCACTGCTGCCTGATCTCTAGTGGCTTAGCTTTGCCCTCTGATCTTTAGGCAAGCTTTTTTTATAATTAAAACATAAATAAAATATTACTATAGAGTTAGGCTGTGAGGTTGTTAGTACTGTTTCTCTTGGAGTGACAGCAGCCCAGAAGCAGGGACACTGCAGCCTGCCTTCTGGTTTATTCTTTCATGGTCAGGATTCTCCGGATGCCCCAGAAGTCTCCCAACAGCCCTGTGTCCCCCAAAGTCAATCATGGGTTATTTCTGCAAGGTTTCCTCAATCTCGTCTTTTAGCTGACCAACTCATTCTTCAGACTTATCTGCTCCGTTCCGTTTATCTAGTCACTGTGTTCTCTAGTTCTATGATGAAGGCCAGCAACGGTGGGAGGAGCCAAGAACCACAGCTAGAGCTCAGTATATTGCTCAGAATTAGAATTAAAAGTCTTGGTCTTCAACTTGCTGAGTCTTTGTTGTAGAACTGTGCCGTCTCCTCAAAATCATGTATTGTACGCCTACCCCCCTTTGCTCACCCTGCGGCTTCATTTGTAGAAAAGGGTCTTTAAGGAGGTCCTATAAGGGAAGTGAAGTCTGTCCTATGAGCGGGCTCTTATGCTGTATGGTTAGTGTTCTTATCTAATCCACATACACATGGAGGAGAGATAATAGAGAAGTGAAGTCTGAGACATGTCACCCTGTGACACCGTCCCGGGCTCCTGAGCCTCAGGAATTGTGAGGAAGCAAGCCTCTATCACTGTTGCTTTGTTATGGCAGCTTGAGTAAATATCTTTCTCCAAAGAAGGAAGCAGATCACCCCTCTGCTCACAATGCTTCCACCTACTACCGAGCTACACAGAAGCTTGTGGCGTGCCTCGTGGAGTGCTCACATAGCCCAGAGACGGCCATGAGTAGGTCGGCTGGGGTACCGTTGGAGGAAGTTGGAGGGCTTCCTCAGAACAACAAGTTCAGTTGGTGTTGGACCAGTATCATGTCTGCTTCTAGGGTTGACAACTTAACTGTTAGCTTCAGCTGTCCAGCTTGGCAGCTGACTACTGCATGTAACAATTTAAATTGAAATTGATTAAATTAGATAGAATTAAAGATTCAACTCCTGAGTCACACCAGCCAAATGCAAAGTATTTAGTTCGTGGCTGCCATGTAGGACAGTGCAGATAAGAACATTTCCATCACCATGGAAAGTTGTGTTGGGCAGCAGCACATTGGATTGGATTACCACTCAGGAAACCACATGTTCCTCTGCTGAGCACAGACTGCTGCCCATAGCCTGGCTCTGGTCTACCTTTTAAGCCTTGTTTTCTGGCACTCTCTTTTGAAGCCTTTATCTTTAGGTTTTTAGCCGGTGTCCCAGAGTCCTCTGGTGAGGTGCGCACTAGCCTCTTCTACATGGATGCTTATCTGTCAGACTGGGTTCCTATGACTCTGTGTTTAGGATGTCTCTTTTAACTTCTTCCGCTAGACCAGGTGCCCCCTTCTGCAAGCTGGGAGTGTTTTTCTTTATCTTGCCTTGTTAACCACACTTGTCCTACTGGGCATGGTGGCTTTCCCGAGTGTGTATTAGGTACCATGAACTCTTGAGCATGGTGAATGCCTGGCACCTGGGAAGGTCTGCATGAAGACGGGATTATATTAGAATATAGGCACCTAGTGCTTCCCTATCCACACACCCACATCACAGCCACACTGTTCCGGCCCTAGACTCTAGCTGCCCCGTTATCACAGAAGGAGGGCTGAAAAGGCAGTCTGTCTCTTTAGACTTTGGACCAAGGACTGATGAGATGGCTTAGCTGGCAAGGGAGCTTACAACCAAGCACGGCTGCCTGAGTTCAATTCTAACCCCTTCATGGTGGAAGGAGAGTCAGATTCAGAAAGCTGTCTGTGTTGTTCCGCATGGTCCCCATGGTATGTGCCCTCTCCCCGTTAGATGAAATTTAGCGACTTTGAACCCAAAGATACTGACATTCTTAGCAGGTGGTCTGGGTGCCATTCAATGCCATGATGGATAATGGTGGCCTCAAGTTTCCTATGGGGTACTGTTCTTAGGGTATTATTTAGAAGCAGGTTTGGAAAGGTTATTTTGCCATTCTGCAAGCCTACTGAGATAGGAGAAAGCCAACCCACAGACCTTCAGACAGACAGACATCTGTCTGAAGAGATAGCAGGGGACAGGGAGCAGAGAGATTCAGACAGCTGTGTGAACAGCACAAGGGGTGGGACTTTAGATGACACATTGACTCCCAACTCTGTGACTTGCTAGCTGTGTAAGTTTGGAAATTTCCTTAATTTCCCAAAGCTTTGGCTTTTGCACCTGAAAAATGGACAGGTTTGTATTTTAGGATTTTTTGTGTGTATAGCATGGTTTCTGACACACAATAGGGCCCTCAGTAAACAATATGCTGTATGTGGAACCAAGTGCAGAGACTGGCTTGAGCCCTGAGCTCTCTGGATGTTGACTTTTAAACTCTGTTTTCTACACTAAATTCTTCTGATAAGAATCCCCTTGATCTGGGGCTATTTGTCTTATTTTTTTCTTATAACCAAATGGTGCATGATTTAGATGATTCATGCTTGTTGGCTTCAGTCATTGACTCCTGTTCATGGCCTCAATGTGGTTTCCTACTCTACTTGCTGCTCATGGTTTTTCTTTTTTTTATTTAAGTGTCCAATAATTAACATAGATTCTAGAGTTCAAGTCCATGTGAGATTCCTCACATGGTTTTTGATATTCATTTGCCTTTTCCAGCTTGGGTTCCCTGGCCTTCCAACCAATTTTCCCTTGTCATTCTGTGGTCCACACAGAAATTTGCATCTCTTTAAGCCCCTCCCGTGTTGGCACCTCCTAGCTTCAGGAAAGAGCAGAGGTGCTGTGCAGCATAAAGAAATGAAAGGCGTATTCGGAATATGCAGTGCTAAAAATCAAAACCCCTATAATGTTTTCAATCATGCTTCTTACAGAGGACCTTACATTAAACCTCAGCTGCCTTTTATCTTCTCCCAAAAATATGAGCTCAATTTTCTGAAGTCGGGAGAACAGTCAAATTCCCCCTTATTTCCTGATGCCTATGTGAATAAAGTTGGAGTTTCACAGACAAGTTCCTCGATTATGCATTTCCCTCTAGAGGTGGAAAATTGGATACTTTCCCTAGATTAAAGCCATATTTAAGTAATCAACTCCTGTAAATGGTCCTGGAGATAATCTCTAGACCATCAAAAAAAAAGACACATATTTTTTTCCACCTAGATAGAAGGGAAATTGGTTCTCCAGGTTTAAAGGCTAGAGTTTGAGGAAGTGCTCTCCTCTTTGATAGGCACGACAGGTGCCTGGGTGGACTGGGCACGTGCGTTATCTAGATTGCCTATGATTTCCTTGGCAGGCTTCTTTGGGCTTCGCCTTTGGCTTTTCTCCTGTGTTAATTGTGCAGTCATTTCTTCTGAACTGACGTTTTATGAGAAAGGCTCATGAAAATTAGAAATCTTAGGAAACTTCCAAGGTTGAGGATGTTCCTAAAACCTACAGGATTCATAGAAAAGTACTAAGTAATTGCTGGGGAGAGGAGAGTTTTTGGTGAAGCCGAATGTAAGCTGTGCAAAGAGCTCTAGGGATTCATCTGTTGTGAGTCATCACCCATGCAAGGGAGGCTTTCCAGTGGCGCAGCTGCCTTGCAGTGGCCATGCCTCTGTAAGTAACACCGATAGTTCACCAATAGTTCACCAAGCTCAACCTCGGGGAACTTTTTTGTTGTTGTTCCATTGTAGATGGTCTGTCTGGGGTGAAGAGACATTTGTTCGTATCTCCCCAAGAAACTGCTCAGGGGATTTCCTTGGGCAATCAGAGCACCCTGGGGCTCTTAACTACTACAGGATATGACAGTCTTGTTCTGTGCCTCTACTTGTAACAGACTCTACAGTGCAGTGTATGTTCCAGAGCTCTATAAGGAACCAAACTGAGGCTGAGATTTGCCCTCAAATTGTCCCTTGCTTGACTGGGTCCTCTTACTCTGACCAATTTCTCCTGGAATGCCTCCTGAATGACATGAGTTGTATGTGATTCTACATAATGATTGTCTTCTGGTTCATATTTTATCAAAGATGACTATTGTTTCTACACATACATCAAAACATATTATCCACCATACATCTATACCACTTGTGTTTGTCTCTTAAAAATTAATTGACCAGGATAAGGAAGAGCTCAGTTGGTAAAATGCTGCCTTGCAAGCATGAGGGCTTGTGTTCAATCCCCAGAGCACAAGTGGGCTGGGCTGGGCATAATGGTATCTGCTTGCAACCCTAGGACTTTTGGGTCTGAGGCAGACCTCTGGGGCTCAATGACCACCCCAGTCTAGGCTACTTGGTCAGTTCAAGGCTGGTGAGAGACCATGTCTCAAGATAAAAAGAAGGTAGATGGCACTTGAGAAATGACCTCTGAGGTTATCACCTGTAAACTACATGCACACACAGGTATACACCCCCCACATGCACCTGCACATACATGCACACACATAGGTCAGTCAGTCATAAGAGGAGGTGAGTTCTGCCGTCTGGCAGCCCAAGAGTCATTGGAATTTCTTAATTGCCTCTCTCTGGGAAGAATTCCTTAGATTTCGTAAACTTGCTGGGCCTCGGCATGTTCATAAAATGGGGTGATTCTGAGTACCTTGAAAGGGTGCTGTGAGGTTGGATGTGCCATATGCATGATCCCTGATACACGGTAGGCACTCTGCACATTTAAATTCTTTATTACTATTTGACCTAGAAAGAAATGAGCCTGAGGTTCAGAGGGCACCCCAAAATGAATTTACCTACTTGGAGAAATGCTGAGTGTCTGGGTGGTGCCTATGCTCAGAGGGTTGCAGTCCAAATTGCTGCCATATTTCTCCACCAGTGGGGTTTTTTGACTCTTGTCTGGTGTTGTAGATGATGCTGGCTCTTACCATCATTTTTATCATTTAGTGGTTTCCAATTCTAGTTTTCCTGTGCCTTGACACCAAATAACCAGGACAAGATGTGCTTCTGCAGTGCACTCTCAGGCCATGGGAGCGGCTTTTCTTGAATGACAAGAGCTGGAAGACAGCTCTTGTGCACCTGTGGAAGGGAGCTCAGCCAGGAAGTGCTCACTCTGAAAGCACAAGGACCGGAATTCCAGCTCCACTGTCCATGTCCAGAACCCACTTAAAGAAAAAGAAGCTGGGCATGGTGGTGTGTGCATAATGCCAGTGCTGGGGGGCAGAGGTGGGACTCAGCCAGCTTTGCCTGCTTATTTCATGAGTATCAGGGCAGTGAAAGATCCTGTCTCAAAAAACCCAACCAACCAAACAACAACCAAAAAAAAATCCAAAACAAAAAAACAAACAGTGAATGGTGCCTGAGGAATTATCCTTTGCTCTTTATGCATACACATGCTCACACAGATGTGTAGCAACACACACACACACACACACACACACACACACACACACACACACACACA
>LOJH01015876.1:0-12845 GCA_001685095.1 Ellobius talpinus | reverse complement strand
ATCTTGTGGCCAGTACTAGCTGATCTTGTGGCTAGTGCTAGCTGATCTTTTGGCTAGTGACCAGCTGATCTTGTGGCCAGTGGCTAGCTGATCTTGTGGCTGGCTGTAGTGTGCAGACTGCACCCTGGAGGTTGTCTGACTCTGAGGCAGAGTGCAAAGCTCCTATGTCGGTCTGCGGCTCTGGGCATGCCCAGTGTTGGAGAAGCAACTCCCCAGAATTTCTGAGTAAATTTCTGGCCCTAGAGAAGTTGCAACAATCTTAAACCACAACCACCACCACCTCCACCGCTATCATCATCTTCATCAAGATTCTGTCATTGTTGTCCCCCCATCATCATCTCCACCTGTAGCAGTGGGCGCAGGAAGGTTTGATGTGACACTGATTTGTCTAGGAGGAGGTCACAGGAGTTAGTGCATAGGAAGGGCCTACCAGAGCTCTTGGGTCAGATATTTCAAAAGGAGCAGTTGCCGTCAGTATTACAATAATTTCTGATAATTCATAGCCTGGTGCCTAAATTCAGACCTGGGTACATGCTGCAGAAGAGGAAAGACTTAAATTTCAAAAGGAAAATGTTTTTCTAGTGAGCTTGATTGTAAAAATAGCCAGAGAGATGTTGAATAACTGCCTTCATCTTCTGCTGCTTCGGGTGTACCTGTACATGTGTGTGCATGCCTGTGGACATGTGTGCACATGCATGTAGAGGTTAGAGGTCAACTTTGAGTGTTCATCCTCATGAGCCATATACCTTGATTTTCTTTGCATGTATGTGTTGTGCATGTTCACATGCATGTGGGTGCACTTGTGTGAGGCTCCATGTGGTGAGAGATAGCTCAGAATGGTGGTTGATTATGTGGAATAGGGGTACAAAAGCTGAGGGAGCTCGGCCCTGTGCTTGATAGACTAGAGTTGTATCAGCATATGCAACGTTAAACTTGTCAAATATAATATAGTGCTTTTTATAAGCAAATATAATGCTCAATATTTAAGCACTACATGTTAAATAAATTTTATCTCAGAAGACAAATATGTAAACAGATGTTGAGCTCTAGCTAATGAAAGAAAAGCATGGTAATGTATGTGGAGAGATATACTGATACCTATCATTTACTTTGAAATGTTTAAAAATAACGTGGAGGCAGCCGTAAGAGTACATGCATAGGGCAGTGATGGCTCATGCCTTTAATCTCAGCCCTCGGGAGGCAGAGACAGATGGATCTCTGTGAGTTTGAGGCCAGCCTGGTCTACAAAGTGATTTCCAGGACAGCCAGGGCTGTTATACAGAGAAACTCTGTTTCAAAAAACAAAACAAACAAACAAACAAAAGTTTAAAAGCTGGGACCAAACTAGACTCTCTGAATGTGGGTGACAGTTATCTGTGTGTGTGTGGAGGGTGCTGGTAGTTGCACCAGGACATATCCTAGGTGTACAAACTGGCTTTTTAGAGCCCATTCCTTACGGTGGTATACCTCGCTCACCCTTGATACGGGGGGAAGGGGCTTGGTCCTGTCTCGAGTTGGTATCCCAGACCTTGTTGACTCCCCATGGAAGGCCTTATGCCCTCTGAGGAATGTATTTGGGGTTGGGATGGGGGGAGTGGGGAGCAGGAGAAGGGGAGGGAAGGGAACCTGGAGTTGGTATGTAAAATGAAAAGTATTTTTTTAATAAAAATTGAAGAAAAAAGAATACATGCTTATAGCCCAAGTCCCTAACACTGAAGAGGAAGATTATGAATTCTAGGCCGCCCTGAGCTACCCAGTAAGACTTTATCTCAATGACAGACACCAGAGCCACCACCTATTAGATTGTTAAATAAGAAGAGGAATAGATGGATAAATAGGTAATAAAGCAAGACTGGAATGTGTTGGACATATTAGTTAGGTTGTCAGTGGGGTTTTTATCGATAATGTATTTCAAATTCTCATGGTAAGAACATTAAGGAAAGCTCCAGTGCCCAGACTGTGCTTCAGGAAAAAAGGGATCTAAATTACCTGGAAGGGGCCCTGACCATGGGTATTTTGTTAGACTCTCTGATGACTGAGAACCACTGACCTCTCATAGATAACAGCATACATGTCTTAGGAAGTCCTTACTATATGCCAGCACCTTTATATAAAAGATCTCACTGAGTCCTCACAACTGGTCAGAGACACGTCCCAGGTTTGATGTCACATGGCTACTAAGTTGCAGAGTCAGGCTCAAGGTGACTTTTCATTGGATATTTTCAATGGATACTGACATGTACTTGGCATGTTTGCTGGCTAGTTTTATGTCAATTCGACACAAAATAGAGTCCTCATCACAAAGGGGGGCAGCCACAAGAATACATGCTTAGAGCCCAAGTCCCTGAGAGACTGAATGAGAAGACTAAGAATTCTAGGCCACCCAAGGTTAGAAAATCCAGAAAATGCCCACATAAGATCCGGCTGCAAGCAAGCCTGTAGGGCATTTTCATAATTAGTGATTTATGGGGGAGCAGCCAGCCCATTGTGGCTGAGGCCATCTCTGGACTGGTGGTCTTGGGTTCTGTAAGAAAGCAGGTTGAGCAAGCCAATAGGAGCAAGCCAGGAAGCAGCTCCCCTCCATGGCCTCTGCATCAGCTCCTGCCTCCAGGTTCCTGCCCTTCTTGGGTTCCTGTCCTGACCTTCTTTCATGATAAACTGTGATGTGGAAGCATAAGCTGAATAACCCCCCCCCCCGCAAACTGCTTTGGTCAGGATGTTTCATTACAGCAATAGTAACCCCAACTAAGACAGCATGGTTTAATAAGCCGGTGGAATTTTCTTACTTTTCTCTTCAAGCATTCTAGACTTTAGTTTTGGTCATCCTCAAGGCTGGTAAGCCACTTAATCAACCAATTCTTTCAGTGGATGAAATGTATTTCAGACAGTGCTGGGACTTGGTGACACACTGTGACAAGATCATTCAGCTCCTCCTTCATCATAGAGCTATGCCTTCAGGGATATAGAAAGGGGTCAATAGGGAGCCTGGGTGGTTCAGGAACCAGATGCTGCCTGTTTGGGAGTCAAGACAGATACTTCCAAGTCAGGACAAAAGCAGGATCAAAGGTGAGGCTTCCATGGCAACAAGGGCCTGTTTTATTTTATTTTAAGATTCCTGGGGAGCCAATGGAAGATGTTATGGGGGAAGTGATGCAATGGATTGCTCTATGTCGCTGTGGTCAGACACCCGACAGAGATGAGAGGAGCTGTCGTTCTGGTTATGGTCTGTGCTGCACAGCTTGCATAAGCGGGTGTATGCATCGAATGGAGCCATGCTCCACCTTAGCGCTGGAAAGGCCATCAGAAAGTCTGTTTTAAGACACTGGTCTGAAATCCATAGGAATTTAAACTGGCAATGGAAGGACATTTTTCTTGGCGGGAACAGCAAATGTAGAAACTTCCGTGTGGGAAAGATTTCAGATGAAAGACAGCAGTGCGGTTGAAACCGAGGGACAGATGGAAGGTTTGGTGCAACACATTGTAGGGTGGGAAGCATGGACACACCTTGCAGGGCCTGACCATATTGGGATGGCCTTGGGACTTCAGCTCCCAGTCAAGAAGACTATTGTCAGGATTTCAGGTAGAAGAAAACCATGGTGAAATAAGTTAGAAAATAGCCAAATCTAGATTCCAATCTACAACTGTCTGCCCCAGACTTTGTTCATGTCCATTGCTCTGTTGTCACAAGCATGGTGAGATTCCAAACATTTCAAACACTGGCGCATTACCAAGATTTAGATATTTGGGCCATAGATAAAAACACAAATGGCTGTGGTGGCATGGTAGAGTTTCCCTATTTCAGGGCAGAGGACATAGCAGCAACCTACTTCATAGCAACTGGAGGAAAATGTCCAGGGTGGTAACCAACTTTTCTATTTCAGAGAGTTCTAGACAAGACTCAGCAGAGAGTCTGGGGTGGTCAGGAGCTAGAAGCTGCCTGCTTGGGGGTCAAGACAGACATCTACCAAACTCAGGGCAAAACAGGGTCAAAGGTGAGGCTTCCATAGCAATCAGGATCTGTTCACTTGTTGGGCTAAGAGAAAGATCCTTTATTTTATTCTAAGACCCCCCAGACAGCCATTGGAAGACTACACAGGGTAAGTGCTGTAACCTGATTGATTTATGAATTAGTTCCTCTTATATGCTATGGAAAAATGCCTGTTGGAGACAGAGAGAAATTATTTATTTTATCCCATAGTTCCAGAGGGTTTGGTCCATAGTTATTTGCCATCATGTGTTTGGGTAGAACACCTTGGCCATGGAAGTTCATGGTAGAGGAGAGCTTCTCTCTTCATGCTGGACAGAAAGCAGAGAGACAGACAAAAGCTAGGAATGAGAAATATCCAATCATCTGTTCCAGCTAGACGCCACTTCCTGGGTAACACCTGCATGTGTATGATCCCCTTGTGGGGCACTTTGTACCCAGAGCAAAACAGCCTAGATAGCTGGTTCAGAATGGACTGAGCTAGCAATTTAAGTTTGATACAGTGAAGGAACTTAAGAATTGACACTAGGATACTGAGAAAGAGATTCATGAAACACAGAGGTAGAATAAACAAGACTGGGTGGTGTCTAGTTATAAGGGTGGGAGAGGGGATGCCAAAGACGCTTCCTAAACTTCTGGGTGGGGCTATAAAGACCCTTAGAGGGAGGCCAAGTAAGGCCCATCTCTCTGGAGATGGGTAGATGGTTCGGTGGGTAGTGATTGCTGTACATGATTTAAGATCCTCGGTACTGGGTGGATGGCCCACCGAGTACTGTTTGCTGACATGAGTTAGGATCCCTGGAGTTGGGTGGATTGCTCAGTGGATAGTGTTTGCTGTGCTGAGTTATGATCCCCAGAGCCTATGTAAAAAAAAAAACCAGACACAGTGACACACATCTGCAGCCCTGGAAAGAGGACTGATGAAATAGGTGCAGGGGCTCACTAGTCAGCCAGTCTAATATAAATGGTAAGTTCCAGGCAAAGTGAGAGATTCTGTTTCAAATGATAGTGTATAACACCTCCCCCAGACTCATCTCCCTGAAATGAGGGGAACTGTTTTAAGTTGGTAGTTCTGAGGAACAGGTGACTGCCTCATTTTGAGAAACTGTTAAGTTCAAGCTGCTTGGGAGACATACAAATAGAGATGCCAAGTCAGCTGTTGGATGTATGAGTCTGGAGTTCAGATGAAAGGTTGTTGTTGGAGATTTAGATTTGGGAGTTCTGGAAGGTTACATGATTTATGAGATCAGCTGCTTGAGAAAGTAACAAGAAGAGGGTAGATTGTGTGAAGGGCACTCTAGATTTATAAAGCACACACTGTGTGTGGGACCATCTTGCAGGCAGCACATGAATGGATGCTCATTTTATGAGTGGAGGAAAAAGAGACTAAGAGGAGCTTAGTCACCAATACAAGGTCACACAGCTGGTCAGTGACAAAGGAGGTGGGATTTAAATCCACATTTTTTTCTTCTGTTTCTAGAAAACACACTCCTCTTGTTCTATAGATTCTGTTAAGATCCTGGGATAGACTCTTCCATGGAAACTGAGGGTTTTTTTTTTGTCTCTGTTTTTATCCACTTAGTGGGTTTTTTTTGATTGGTTAGATCTGGGTCATGTACCAACCTGGGGATCCCTGAAACTGCATTCTGGTAATGTCCTCACTTATCCCCATGGCTGACTCAGGAGGGAGAGAGGAGAAATATTAACAAATGCCTCAAGGGTGGATACTGTAAGAACCAAGAAAGGGTTCTCGGCACACACAGACACTTGCTCTCAGACACCAGAATGATGTCTGTTTGGAGGTACGTTGCCACCTCGTGGCAGCTCTTGGGTGAGTTGCCTTGGCTATCAGTAGAGGAAGGTCTGAAGCATTGGGAATTTTTATTTTAGAGAGTGGAGCACAAATGTTGAAGTCCTTTGTGATTTAAAGTCACCCACAAAGACATGTCTCCTGGCAGCTCAGACTACAGATGGGCAGTGAAACACACACACACACACACACACACACACACACTCACTCACACACACACATGGTGGGGGTGTTTCAGACCAACTTATATTGGCTAACATGCCATCTGTGCAAACAGACTTATGATTTGGAAGAAAGAAAAAAACAGCATCCTTGTCTGATGTCTTTCCTTCCTCCCCAAAGGAAGGGACCAGAGTGACCTCAGCACTCTGGGAGTGGGAGGGTGGGTAATGTGGTCAGGTAACCATCCTTTAGCTTGCTCTAAATCGGAAGTGGGGACAGTCAAGCAGGATCCACTCTGACTGAAGATGAACTGGAAGGGGAAGGTAGTCTCTCTCCACTCCACAGCCGCCCATTAAGATGTCAGTCTGCCTGTGACACTTGATCAATATTTATTGAGCACTTTTTCTGTACCTTTGGCTAGTGTTTGGGGGCAAAGAGAATACTACTGAAGCATGACACAGAGATTCTGCCCTCAAGGACTTTGAAAGTCACTTGGGGATGTATCCATCCATCTATCTGTTCTTCCATCCGTCCATCCATCCATCCATCCATCCATCATCTACCCGCCACCCACTAGGTAGTTTATTGCAGGATCTTTCATGATGCTTGGTGTAGCAAAAATAATAACACCATGGAGACAGATATTAGGGTTCAAGCTGAAGATCAGAAAAGCAAAACAGCCAGCTACTAGAGAAGTCTTACCTCTGCCAAGGCTGGGCGAATGCAAACTGAGCCCTTGTCTCCTCCCGTCTTGTATTCCCTATTAGTGCTGGGATTAAAGGCATGTGATACTCCTGCTGGGCCTCTAGTGGCTTACCCTCTGATCTTTAGGAAACCTTTATTTATTAAAGCATAAATAAAATATTACTATTGTTTGGCTTATAATAGGTGCTTAATAATTATTTGGTCAACGGGCAAGTGAGGGTGGTCTGCCTTCAGATGTTTGCAATAACTCTCACTTCTACCCAGCTTCTATCACTTCTATCCTCTGTCTCTCATCCACTTCTTGGGTGATCATATGCAGCCACTCTTGTGTCCCCACCAGCATAACTCAGCTCTCTCTTCGTCATCTGCCGTACTTTCAGCAGTCTGTGCCATGTCTAGTTCTGCCGGTGCTGTGCAGCCCCTCAGATCCCTCCCCCGTTCTACCAACAGGTGTTTGTGGAGTGCTGTTCATGCGGCAGCCTATTCCGGGTGGGAGTGAACATAGCTGGCAATACAGGCCAAGTCTCTGCTCCCAGAGAACTCAGTCTTCTACTCCAAACTCTGGAGCTGCAGCCTCATGCAGCCAAATGTGTGCTTGTCGTGCATGAAGTCAAAGAGGCCGAAAGTCAGAGCCGGCCCTTCAGGGTTTGAGTTATTAACTTCTAAAGTTTTAAAACCACACATGCTTGGAATCAGACTCTACATGTAACAGTGTTAACTTGACACCTTCTAGAGTCTTCTGAGACAGGAGTCTCAGCAAGGAATTGTATGGAGTGGGTTGTCCCTGCATGTGCCTGTGAGAGCTTTTCTTCAATGGGTTAACCCTCGTTGTGGGCAGTGCCATTTCATGGGTGAGCCCTGAACTAGATGAACGGATTAGGGCTGGGCACCATTGCTCTTGGTGTGGCTGTGCTGTCACCAGCTGCTTCAGTTCCCGTGTGTCTTGGCTTCCTTGCAGTGAGGTACTGTAACCTGGAATTGGAGTTGAGAATCAAGTAAACATGTTACCCTTGAAATTTTCTTTGGTTTTGTTTTGTTTTTAATCACAGCAACAGTAATGGAATAAGCTGATCAAGCACTCGGTACAGGGGATGCTGTTTCAGGCTTCTTACTGTCAATGCTGCTTGAGTAAAGTTCCTCTCTCTGATATTCTTGCTAACGCCCTTGAAGACTGTTTTTATTGAGCACCTGCTATGAACAGCAGTGAAACAGAGAGACAAAGACCTTGTTGTGATGTAGTTTACATTCTTGGGTGAGTGGATGTGTAGAATAAACACACACACACACACACACACACACACACATTTTAGCCAGTGTTCGTTCTTAAGAAGATCTGAACAATATACAGACAGTGACAGTAGGTGAAGGAAAGGGTGTTGTTGGCAGTTGTCTCTGTCTTTGAGGTGACCTTAGAGCGGAGAGCTGAGTGAGTTAAGAGGGTGGTTCAGCTAGGGGGAGTCCCAGGAAGAGGTAACATAAGTCACAGCGATAGAGATGGGCTTGTGGGATCATGTTGAAGTGAGAACACCCATATGGCCACAGCACATTGACTGAGAGGGGTTGGGGGCCAGGCAGGGCCACACAGCTGGGTAAGGGTGTGCGCTCTTTTCTTTCCAAATAAGTACCAAGAAACTGGCACACTTGGTCCAGTCCTCAGCCTTTCACATACTTAAGAAGCTGCTGCTCCTTAAGTGGATTTGCATGTAATCAGGTCTCAGAGGATGGGCTAGGGGCTGAGGCTGTCCTGCCTACATATAGCTTCCTAAGGGGACCCAGGTGACTCTGCTCAATGCTTTTGTCTACGTCCTGCTGCTGCTTGCACTGCTTACACATCACCGCTGCCTTGCAACGGCCTTCCTCCTGGTCCTGCAGGGCTGAGTCCTGGGCCACCATCAGACATAGCCAGACAGAGAGCTAGAGACAACTTTCAGAAGGGTGTGTGAGCTCTGTGACAGGCTCTGTGCCTGTCATCTCCATGGCACCCAGGCAGGGGGACAATCTAATTAGGCTATTTTCAGCATTCTGGAGGGAGGGAGGGGCACAAGGAGACAGAGAAAGGGACCTGCCTTTCTTATCCTTTCTTTTCCCTCTCTGAAGCTATTATTGATTAAGCAGACAGAAGACCATGAGGCAGGACCTTTCTACCATCAGTATTAGGATCAGAGACAGCTTTACCAGCCTGTAGTGGGTCTGTGAGCAGCATCAAGGACCCCCAGGGTTAGTAGTCTTCCAAGGGACCAGCACTAATGAGCTGCAAAGCCTGTAACTTTGACCAGGAACAAGTCTGATGCAGGCTTTCTGTCCTTTGCTAGGGCTGGCTGACACAGGCTTTCTCTGGAATAGCCCAAAGGAGCAGGTGACTGGCAACCCTTTGTCTCTTAGCCTTAGGCTTATATTGGCTTTCTAGACCTTTGTGTATGATACTCAGAGTCTTTGGAGGAAGCTGGGCTTTTGTGTGCCTGGAGAATGTGGCCTGTGACTCTTAGAAGTGATCCATGGACTGAGGACTCAATGAAGCCAAGTCTCAAGTAGCTTGGGATCATGTCCGGTTTGCTTGAGTCATGCCTCAGCATTTAGGACTCATCCACCAAACATCCCACCCATGAGACTATTTTGAAGAGCTCTGAAGGGATCTTAGTCCCTGAGGTACCACTTTCTGCCTGGCCAAGTCTGCTGCTCTAGGTTAATGAGACTGGTGAGGGGTCCCTTTGTTAATGAGACTGGTGAATATATTAGCCACTTTTCTCATCACTGCAATGGATGCCTGAATAAAAGCCACATAAGGAGGGGATGGTTAATTTTGGCTTATGGTTTAAGGGGATATAGTCCACCCTGGCCAGAACAATGCCACTGTATGTGGCTTAGTGGAGCAGAGCCTATGGCAGCTGCTTGTTACACAGTACTAAGCAGAAAGCAGAGAGCTTGGGTTGGCATCTTGGCTGGACTCCAGCCCACAGCTACCACTTTTCAACTACCCATTCCTTCCAGCCAAGCTCCTCCTTGAAGTCCACACTACTTTCTTAAAAGAGCAACAACCACTGGGTGTTCAAACACACAGCCTGTGGGGAACGTCTTACATTTAGACCACCCTGAAAGCTGTTACCACGGGCAGGAATGGAGCTAAGTGCCCAAGGGCAACAGCACAAGTTGGCAAAGCACAGGGTGGGTGCTGCTGGCTGTTATCATTGTGCTGGTTTTTTTGTCAACTTGACAAAAGCTAGAGTCTTCAGAGAGGAGAGGAGACAATGGAGAAATGGAGACAACCCTCCCTCGGATGGCTCTGTAGGCAAGCCTGCTAGGCATCTTCCTAATTAATGATTGATGGAGGAGGGCCCAGCCCATTGTGGGCAGTGCCACCTCGGGGCAGGTGGCCTGAGTTCTATAAGAAAGCAAACTAAGAAATCCAGGAGGAGCAGCCAGGAAGCAGCACCCTCTATGTCTTCTGCTTCAGTTCTTGCCTCCAGGTTCCTGCCCTGACTTACAACCCCCCCACTACCAACTTGTTTTTCCATTATGGTGTTTATCACAACAATAAAAACCTAACTTAGACAATCAGCATTTTGCAAATGAAGAACCCTGAGGCTCAGAGAATTAAAAGAAAATATACCAAAGAATTTAGCCACCCTACCAGAGCACAAATTTAAATAGGACTCTTGGATTCAGGACTGAACGTGGTCTTTAATAGGCTTATTTGAGTTGTGCATCTTATAGAGAGGGTGTCTCCTAAGGCTATTTGGCCCTCTGCCCCTCCTTTTCTTCTGGCCATGCTTGTTAGCACACTCTGACAGCAGTCACCAGAAGTGATTACGCAGAGCAAGTGAAATGCCCTTGGTTAATGTGATCGCTAGCTTTCATATGTGTATCAACAGGAATTCTGCAACAATCCAACTGCTGGTTACTCCCCTGACCTCACGTATATGTCTGCTACTCTCTGTGCCTGCACCTAGCAGAAGGTGGATGTAAAGAAGTGCTCAACAAAAGCCCGAGTAGTGGACCTTCTGTGGCATGGCGTCACCCTAGCATCAGCATCATCAAAGCCGCCCTTTACTGTGGGCTTCATGCTCGTCTATAGCTCAAGGCCAAATTGATTTGCCTTTATTTAGCTATCCAGTTAATTTGTTTTTGAGATAAGATCTCAGGTAGCACAGGCTGGCCTTGAACTTGTTTTGAAGCCAAGGATGATCTTGATTTCTGGGTTTGCAGACCTGTGTTGCTGCAACCAGGTTACGTAGTGCTGGGCATTCAATCCAGCCTTCGTGCATGCTGTGCCAGCATTCTACCTTCTGAGCTGCATCCCTAGTTCCTGCAACTTTTCATTTTACACTTCAGTTTTAAACAAGACTTAAAAGCTCCTGAATTTGAATAACTGGGGCTGTGACATCACGGGTAGGAAGCAGGGGCACTTCACTTCAGGTTCACATCAGGGGAATTAGAGACCATAACTGTCAGGCTGGTGAGGTGGCTCAGTGGTTAAGTGCTTGCCAGATGGACCCCAGTTCTTTTCCCAGAACCCACATAAAAATCTGTGAGTGGTATCTGGTGCTGGTCAAATAGTGCTGGGGAGGCAGGTTCTTGGGGCTCACTGGCCAGTTGGTTTAGTCTCCTCAACAAGCTCCTGGCTAGTGTTGGGACCCGTCTCAGAACCCAAAGGTGGATAGTACTTGAGGAATGACACACCAAATTATCCTTCTGGCCTCCACATGTATGTGCACATGGACATATACACATGAACACAGCTTCCAGGAAAGAACAGTATTGTGGGGGCGTTCCATGGTATTAAGAATTTAAAGCTACGTTCTGAGAAAAATGGGAGCCTGTGAATGAGGTATTTGTCAGGAGTGTCAGGCTCGGGATCACGGGGTCTGGAGTTCTATGAAAGGTCCTTCCTCTCCTCCTCATAACCACTTTGTCTCAGGCGTCCTTTCTGCAGTTAGGATTTGGATGGTTAGTTCCAATTGTCAACACGTAGTTACTTCCTCAACAGTTAGTCAGCGGTTCTAATGGACACAATCCAGAATCACTTGGGAGGAAGGCTCAGTGAGGGAATCTTGATCAGACTGGACTGTGGGCTGGAGAGTGCTGGGGGAGACTAAAAGTGAGCACGGCATTCCTGGGTTTGCATCTCGGGTTGTACAAAAGAGAAAAGGCTTGCGCTACACACAAGTGAGCAATGCACAAGTGTACAAAGCACAAGTGCACGATGCAAAGTACACATCACAGTGTGCATGCATTTATAAATGCATGGTGCAAAGTACGTATCACAGTGTGCATGCATTTATTCTCTCCCTGCTCTGGACTCCTGGCTAAGTTGCCCAGCTTCGTGCCATCTTGACTTCCCTGCAGTGATAAACTCAAATTGTGAACTAGAACAAACCATTTCTTCACTAAGTTGCTTTATCAGAGTTTATTATTCCAACAACAGCAAATGAAACTAAGACACAACCCATTTGTAAACAAGGAAGTGACACTCAAAACTGCTAAATCATCTGCTGAAAGCCATAACTCCTATTGGATAATCTGGGATCCACTGAAATCCCGAAAGTTCTACTTCTTTAATCGCTGTTGTTATCATCGTCCTTGATAATAATACTTGATATTCCACTCACAGACTAGTCTAGGCTGGTTGACAGGGAACCATGAGATGTTCTCCTGTCTCTGCCTACCTAGTGATTGGATTATAAGTATGTGTCCCCATGGCTGACTTTTCACATGGGTGCTGGGGACCAAACGGAGGAAGAGCCTCCTGCTTGCACAGAAAGGACTTTACTGAGAGAAATACCTCTGTAGCTCCCTCCTTAGTTTTAGAAACAGCATTTCATGTGGCCCAGGTTATCCTTGAAGTCACTATGATGCCAAGGCTGTCTTTGAACTTCTGAAACCCTGGTCTCCTTCTCCTCCCATGGTCATAAAATTTTAATTTTATGCATGAATACTATCTCCCGAGTGTGCACAAGTGCAGAGCCCCAGCTGGGTAGAGGCAGAGCCGATAGAGGTGCATCATCATTGCTTACAAGATCTGATTCAGATGGTCAAGAATGGAACTTGGGAAAAGTCTGAACTCCTTCACTTGTCCATTAGTCTGTTTAGGCTGCTCAAGAAAATGGCATAGAGGACCGGGTGGTGGTGGCAGACACCTTTAATCCCAGCACTTGGGAGGCAGAGGCAGGTGGATCTCTGTGAGTT
>LOJH01015875.1:6631-23185 GCA_001685095.1 Ellobius talpinus | reverse complement strand
CAACAACAACAACAACAACAATAATAATAATAATAATAATAATAATAATAATTTTAAGAGGTCAAATGAAAGCCTTTTTGTCATAGTGAGAGATCTCCATTCTGTCAACTCCTTAGCTGTCTAAGGAGTTCCCTTTTTGTTTCAGGGACATCAGTTCAAGCCAACTTGTGATTTGTGGTTTGAACATGGAAAAGAATTTCAGACCAGCCAGTAAGAAGCAGAATTGGGAAATCTGACAAATAGAACAAAAAGAAAAAGAAATAAAAGCACACATAAGGGTGAGGGCATAAGATTCTTAGAATCACAGATAGTAAGACATAATCAAGGTGGGTTCCCATCACTGGAGGGTGAGCTGCAGTTAAATTTCTTAGCATTAGCCATGCATGTCAAAAAGTTGCTATGAAGGCTTTCTTCCTTCTCTTTCTCTTTTAATAGTGGGATTGTATGGTGGATCTGCCTCACCACAGATGGCATTATAACCTGATAAGAAAAACCAGATTACTTGGATTGCAAAGATCTTTAGTAATTTCTCTAGCATTCTGAGTATATGTACCTTTTCTACTTTTCTCTATTCACCAAAAAAAGGAAAGCCTAAAGAGTAGTCAAGTTCAACTTTCCTGATACTTCTGCATAGAGTGTTGCCTGGCAGCATCACTCGAGTCACAGCTTTCTCTCTACACTTAATTTTAAATCAAGACCTGTAAGAAGATATTCTGTATCCATAAACAGGACTTTCTAAGTAATTTTTAGGACTGTTATTTTTCTTTGTGTGCATTTGTGTGTTTGTGTGTGGGCTTGTGCACTTGCGTGCATGTTCCTAGAGATAACACAAGAGGGCATAGGATATATGGAAGCTGGCAAGACAACTTACATATTCTGGGAACCTAATTCAGGTCTTCGGAATGAGCAGTATGTACTCTGACCCCTGAGCCATCTCTCCAGCCTTGGGGAAATATTTTAATATTTATATTTTTCTCTGGATTTTGTTATGAATGCTTGTTGTTGTGTAGATGCTTATAATTTTTCTTTACTTCTTATGTCTAAACTCAAAGAACCAAAGGAACCCTATTTGTTCTGTAGTAGCATTCATGTTAGTCTTGGCTGCTTTGCTTGTTGAAGTGGTGGTGCACGAAGTGGTGGTGCACACCTTTAATCCCAGCACTCGGATGGCAGAGGCAGGCAGATCTCTGTGAGTTTGAGGCCAGCCTGGTCTACAGAACCAGTTCCAGGTCAGACTCCAAAGCTATAGAGAAACCCAGCCTCAAAGAGAAGGGGAGAGAAGGAGAGAGAGAGAGAGAGAGAGAGCTGCCTATAGCCTCCAGATTTAATAGATCATGAAATTCAGATTCAAACCATCCCATTTTCATCAGTGGTTAAGAGAAAAATCATTTTGCACCAAAATTCTGATGGCTTATATTTGAGAAATTGGCCATACATTCTCACCGCCACATGGTGGGAGTAAAACTTTTGTCTGGTTTAAGAGCTAAAGAGCTAGCCTTTGCTTTCCTTCAAACCTGTTTCATGAACAAAGACATAAAATGGGGGAACTTTAAATTTGAATGAAATAATTATTATTTATCTTCTTTGCTAATGTATATTCCTTGAGAGCTGCCTGAATTTTTACCAAAATGTCAGGATCAAATACAATAAATACAAAGGAAGAAAGTGGTTGTGTAGCAATTTCTGTATTCCTTTTCCTTTATTTCTTGCCAATGCCAGTGTTCCCCTCAAACTATATTTTACGATTTCGAGCAACAATTTAAAATAAATTCTACTAAAATCTCCCTAATTTTTGTGGTGGCTATCCATCTTACTGAGGCTTTGCAAGGATTGCTCTTTTGAAGGGTGCCTACGTCCATAAATTTTTCTATCATTTTATTTCTGAATGTTAATGAAGGCAGCCCTGTAAATGGGAACAAAGAATTAAACAGTCCAAGAAAAACATATAATTATTATGACCTTTCTAAAGAGTTGGACGATTAAAATGAGTTCTAAATGTTGCCTATTCAAAATAAGCATAAAGCAGAATCACACTGTATGTAATTCAATTTTCTTTGCTTTGTGTATGAAAAGATGATTCAGCTTTGCTTTGTTTAGGATGTGCTTATTGCATTCAAACTTGGCAATATTATGTGTTTATGTCGAGGATGTGAACATATGCAACCATGTACATGTCCTCTGAGATAGAGTACGTGACACTAAAGCTAGCAAGACTAGACACTGCAAGGCACTGAGACTCAGCAGCGTGACAGCAGTATACCCAAGAGACTCTGAGTGGTGCTAAATGGAGAGGGCTGCCATCTCCCTCAAATACAAAGATGTAAATGTTGAAAAAGGCATAAATTGGCTTGCCAATTCCAATTCCTGGTTTTCTCCTACAAATGAATAAAAGGAGGCTAATGGATGGCATTCTTGTCATTGCTACTGATGTTAAGTTTCTAGAAAGATTTCCCCAAACACATCTTTTACGCCACCGAGTTCTGAACATAAAGCAGACCCAGGGCCACATCGTGTGTATAATGTTTTTCATTTCCCCCATTGACAGCAATGGGAAGAAAGACAACCTAGTGCCCGAGGCTGCCGAACTGATGCTTTGCCAGACGAATGTGCAGACGCCCAGACGAAACTCACAAAAAGTCTCCATTATAAACTTTGCTGTCTAAAGCTCCATCAAATGTCATATTGATGCATATGAAAAATTTTTCTGAATGGGTTAGGTCTTCTAAAATTTTAAAATTTGTGTAGAAATGATGGTCACCCAGTGTGGTGTTGTCTAAGCATATGGTAGAAGATTTCAGATGGTCCACTATGAAAAGACATTTGAATGTATCATATTTAATGTTCTCTAACTCAGTGAGTATAGTGATATAGTGATCTAGCAATACTGCCGTATGATTTTCTTCCCTCTGGGTACAGTATTATTGATCATCCCTTCATCATTTGGACCACCTTAGCCTAGTAGCCATGACAATTAAATGATATGAGCAATGCAAAATTATACAAAAGGTCTATGATAACAGTGGTGAAACTATCGGCAATCCGTAGTAGGAGGATTAAGGGAAAGTACCAGAACCTTCGCATGGGATTTTAGACATTATCCCCTGATGTTTTATCCCAGCTTCAAGTGATCTTAACAGATACTGAAATATATCAGATAAAGAAGAATGTTTAAAGAAAGGGGGCTCCAGTCTGCAGTTTTCATGATGCTGTCATTCACATAGCATAGTAGTTATTGAAGAAGTAGTATTTAGGGCCGGAAATATGGCTCCGGAGTTAACAGCACTGGCTGCTCTTCAAGAGGACTGGGGTTCAATTCCCAGCATCCACATGTCGGTTCACAACTGTCTGTAACTACAGGTCCAAGGGATATGACACCTCTACACAGTCATGCATGCTGACAAATTACCAAAATACATAGAAAGTTTAAAAAATTGAAATTTATGCCCTGGCAATGCTGAAGCATGTCATATATGGAGGATCTTTTGAAATTGTCCGTCTTGGGTTTTCATGGTCTCAGTTGATGAGGACGACTGACTTGACGCTACCAGAACAAATATACATAGAGTAAAAATTAAATAAACGCTTTTAAAAAAGAAATAGCCATTATTTCTTTTATACCAATGGATATTAACTGACTACAAATGTTTAAAACCAATGCTTATTAAAGTAGCAATATGATATTACTCACAAAGTAAGTAGTAAGGAAAGAGGAGCCAATACCATTCGGTTCTTAAGTTCTGTGCCTTGACATGAAATCACCTGCCTCATCCTAGAGGAAACATGTAGTTAGAGCAGCTGTCACTTTGTTAGTTTCATAGACAATGAGTGATTTAAGTTTTTGAAAAAAAATCTTTAGCAGAACATCTAAAATGTCAGAGAACTTATGCCCAACCTATGCTTATCTAAATAAAACATGAAACATGAGGAACTCAGGTCCTTAATTACTTTAATGTTGTTATTATTGAATTTAACTTGAAGTTTTATGAGAGTATTTATTTAAAAGCTACAATTTATGAATTACAGTATTAGAAAAAAACTATTTTTCAATTTATAGTATTGATCTTAGAGTGCTCACTTATGCAAAGTAAAAGATATTTTATAAATATATCTATTCCTGTAAAGACACTGGTTGATCTTTTTTAAAACTGCTACTAGTGTCATAATTGATTCATCCACCAGAGGTTGCAATATGGCTTTTTACAGATTAAAGACAATGAGAATAGAAAAACTATTTGTAATAGGAGAGAAGTCACCACCTGCTATATATCTATAATATGTGGGTATACAAAAGAACAACTGAGAAATAAAGCTCAAAAGAGCAATGTCCTGAAGATATTACATTTTGTTAAAACTTAAAACTGAATGGAAAATAAACCTGAAAATAGACAGCACTTCCATCTCCACCTTGTATTTGGGTGTGTTTCTGATGTCATATTACTCATGGCTTTCTAAAAATTCTTCCAGATATATCACCACTATGTCCAATTAACAGAGGGTTCTTTTTATTAATATGTAAAAACATTTTATCTCACCAGTAAATTCTTGTTCCTGTAGCCCAAATGTTGAGCAAACATTTTTGTATTTGCAGGATGGGAATAGGACCAGATTTTCAGGATAATTTGTATAGACATATTGAAAAGTAAATAATTTTTACTCTTTCTCATGCAAAGTATTTATGAATAAGTACAATACATTGACTGAAAAGGAAATAGAAATATGACTCCAGTCAGTATTCTATTCAATTTTTTATGAATTATCAAACAGATTGAGTTGTTGGTATAAAAAAATCTACTTGAATTTTTTATAAATGGTTCACAGACAATACAATGGGAAATATGAGATTTATTTTGTATTTAGTATCTTTGCTTTTATAAGTGAAATTATAATGAGTAACAGGGTGAAAAGACAAGTAAAAGCAAATATTATAACAACCAGACACAAAGTACTCTAATAAAAAAAACACAACAGACAAAAAAAACTGTAGAACTTGAAGCATTAAGTTTATGTACGTACACAGTGGCACTTCTGGATGGCTCCCAGAGGTACAAGGCTTACAACTTTCAAAAAATACCCACTATTAAGGTGACATAGGTCTTGTCCCTTGAGTCTCCTTAAAGAAACAACAACTGCTCAGTATCAGTACGACAGATGTTAAAAGGAATCATTAGCAATCTAAATGTTCTTGTGAGCAGATGTCCCACTTCTGTTGTGGTTAACACTGAGAAGGAAAGAAGAGGGAAGCATCAAGAGTGTGGGGGGATGGAAAGTTGAAGGGAATTAATAATGGGCAGGTCATCCTAAGAATTACTCCTCCAGTTATTTGAAAACTGTATCAAAGCAAGGTGCATTCAGAGAGAAAGCTTCTGTTTGGAGAAGAAAGGTGGCTAATTTGGGGAACATATTTTGATTCTTTTGTACTGCTGAATTGGATACTGAATTGAATAAATGAAAAGAATAATAGAGAAACATTTGATACTAAAATTATAATTGTGTACCTTTTACCAAACAACAATAAGACACACATTTTAAAGGAATTAGTGAAAAGATTGGAAAGGAGGATATGCAGTATCATCACAAGCTGGCCCCAACAGGCATGTGAGAGGTATACATTGGGTGACTGTCCCTGAAACTTTATACACTCAGGTACAAGGACAAAAGCAACATTTTTCTCAAGCACTTCTCTGAAACACCACAGTTGGAGAGAAATTTCTTTATAGAGAAATTGAAGTTCAATGTTCTCAACCAAGCATTCCTTTTTTGAAATTCACATTATTCCCAAGGACATCATGTAGAACTGTATGCTCATAACTGTCTCTGATAAAGCATACTTTGAATCTTTAGAGAAAAGGGAAAGATGCATTCAAAGAGTGCAAGGAATCTGTAATAATCTTAGCCTTTAAGCTAGTAAAACTCTTTGTTGTTAATAGTACAGGTTATACAGTGGAAATATAGACAATGCTTCTACTACATGCCACACATCATAAAACTCAGTAAGAGTTTGACCTTGTCCTTTTGTACCCAAATCTCTGATTCAGGCATTTCAGAAACAGATTTCATAGCACAATATTATATGGCAACAGCATGACATTATTTTACAAACTGAAATGTGGTTTCATATTGAATCTCTGAAGGTTGGAAAACTTCAAAGGCAAACCACAATTTGCTTAAAAAATATTTTAGTAAGTCATATGCTACCAGTTTAACCTGGCTTCAATACTAACAGGTATTAGTACAAAGTACTTTGTCATTGGAGACTTGGGATAAAGCAGTTTTGAAAATCAATTTTAAAGTACAAGCATTTATTAAAAACCTCTTCCATATCAAGTATCTTGATATATGGAGAGAAAATCCAAGACTAAGAAAATGCTGTTACTACTTATAAGCAATTCATAGTCTAGATCATGAGCTGTTCAGTTCCTAAGAAAAGATAAAGCAATTTGTGTCCTGGAGATGTGTGAGCTCTGAGCCATAGAAGCCACACTCGTGTTAGAACCAGTGAAGGGATGGCATGAAGGAGCAAGTGTTCAGTGCTGGTGGTCAACTTAATGAAAGTCACTTGAAGTATAATAGGGGTTGTAATTCATTGCAGATAATTTATCAATAGAACAAAACAAAATTCCAGAAACTCCTGAAATTATGACTTTTAGAAATCTCTGTAAACACTTCCTTCATACATGCAAGATAATTTCACTGTTGTAAGTCCCCAAATCTTCTGTGACTTGGTAACTTTCCTCTTTCAATCAACACTATTATTCTAACTTTTCAAGGATAACAGCAGAATACCAAATTTGGGAAACTGTAGCTTCTTAAAGTGTTTTCCTTTTCCCCTTTTTAATATGATTTTAACTGAAATAGAAACCCATCATTTTCCTCCTTTACTTTCGTATATAACTTTCTTATAACCCCTTCCAGATGCCATCCCTGAAACACCTCCCATAGTCCCCACTCTTTAATAGCCTCATTTTCTTTTAGCCTATTGTCTCTCTCTCTCTCTCTCTCTCTCTCTCTCTCNNNNACACACACACACAAAACTGCTTAGTCTATCACTGGTGTTTGTTTATTTATATGATTTCAAGGCTGCCCACTCTTTAGGACATCCAATGAGGGGACTTATTCCTAGGAGAAAATAATCTTCCTTCTCCCAGTAGTCATTGATTGGCTGTAATCTGTAGTGTGGAATCTTGCAAAATCCTCCTGCCTTCTATATTAGCATGTTTATTGATATTGTCATTGTTCTTGTCCTGTTTATGCAGCAATTTCAAGACAGACTGTTGTTTCTCAGCAGGATTCCTGGTGTTCTGGCTCTTAGCATATTTGTTTTGGTTCCTCTTCCAGAGTGTTCCCTGGGCCATAAATGTAGAAGCTCTGATGTAGATATAAACACTAGCAATGAGCTCTCTACTTTTTTTTTCCTTGCTTCATTCAGTCCAGTTGTGTTTTTTTCGTGTGTGTGTGTGTGTGTGTGTGTGTGTGTGTGCGCATGAATATGTGTGTTTGATGGTTTCCACTAGTGATATATAATGGCTTTTTTGATGAGGATTAATTAGAAGCACTATTTATCTGTGGGTATAAGGGTTCTCTTTCAATGTCTATAGTAAAAGAATTTGGTATTTTTAAGAGTAAAACATTATAAAAGCTCTACTACAGGAACTACTTGCATTATTGCAGCAACAGTAGCAGACAGAATACTTGGCATGGGTTGGCATCTTCTAAATATATATGAATTCACTTGATCCTCATTATAACCCCAAGATGTATGTACCATTAGTATCCCCAATACTAAGGTAACTATACTGACACAGAAAGAGGATAGTTTTATGTCTCTATGGTAACACAAATATTGAGTAGGAGGGGATACACAAAACCCAATTTTCATGCAACGCTTTAGCCTTTAACTCTTCTGCCATATCCGATGACTGATATATGTGGACACGGAAGGTTGGAAAGCTTTGGTTTGAAATAATACCAATAATAAGAGACAAAAAAATCTACAGAGTAAATTTCCACCTTTTATTATTAAATCCAGAACTACATTATAATCACTATCATTATTTTAAACATTAGCAGTATACAAGAAAGCAGGAAAAAAAGAAATGTTATTTTCAATTGACTAAAATATAAAATAAGATGCAAACACTGAAAAAGCTTAAACTTTATAGACAAGCCTGAGACACCATTTCTGTGCTCCTGCTCACTTCTTCACCAGCAACTTTGGATCTTGAGATGAGAAAAGATCTATTAGGTCATCTTGTCCATCTTCCCGGCAGGAGAGAATTGCTCCCGACAGTAAAGAAGTTAACTTATTGACAGGAGTCTTTAAGCAGCAATTTGCCCAGTGAATCCCTAAAGGCAAGAATGACTTCTCTGTTTTATCGTCTCCTTCTTATCACCAGTAGTGAGGAGACCCTTTCGATCTCTTTTTCAGGAGAAGATATAGGGCAGCATCCAGAAACGGGTTCTTAAAGGCAGAATATTCAAAAGTATAGCAAATGGTACAGGGAATCTTTAATTGGGGATCATAGTTCTCTCATGGTTAAATATATGCTGTATGTGTTTTGGTGCATATGAGAGTGTGCAATTTGCAGGTGTAAATGTCATTTTATTGGTAAAAAGGTGACCATATTCGAATTTATCTCATAGAGTAAGTTTAAGACAATATTGAAATAAGAAAGTCCTGTTACATCATTGTTTTTAAAATGTTTTAAATCATTTAAAATAAGTAACCCTTTTAGTGCCTCTGTCTTTATCCTGGATGCATATATCAAGAAGGGTAATTATATATTTAAAAATTTAAAAAGAACTAAGTTTGCTATAATTCCTTCAACTGACATTACTTTAAATGCTGATAGCCTTATTTAAAAATAGATGGAATTTTGGCTGATAAAGTTTTTGTATATTTAGATTTATGTCTAACAAACATGAAAAGTATGTCCTTGGGCGCCTGGTAAGAGGAACATAGCATTTGCATAATTATTACTGCTTATAGTAATGTCCCTGATCCATTAATTAATATGTTGTATTATTTTTACTCTTATTCTCAGATATGTCTGATCTTGGCTTCAGCATGATGCTGCTTTGACAGTCTTTCAATACAGTAGCAAATAGCCTGTGTAGCAGAAAAAGTAATTTCCATGTATGACAAGAGCTCCTAAAAACAATCTTTGTTTTAAAAATCCTACCCTCTGCCTATTTTCTAAGCACTGCACTTTCTCCAACAATATGAAATACTGTTTTCTTTTATGAGTACAGATGATCGCTGGTTTTCTTCTAAAGCAGATGACATTTTGCCATTTTGTAGTGACAAATTGCCCCAGAAGTCATATAGGAAGTTGGGGCAAGAGAACAAACAGTAAAGGTAAAGGACACAGAGTCTTTGGAAAAAAACTTACTTCAGATGAGCTTAAGATACATGAACAGTGAGAAGACAGGCAGGTCAGTGGGAGGAAGTCACCGCCAGAAGGAAGGGAGGCAGGAAGGGGAAGGCACGGGGAAAGAAGGGAGTAGGTGAAAGGAAAACAAATTGAAGACTGTGACCTTAATTTGGAGAGTAGAAATTTACTGAATATAATTGTGGCCCTAAAATTTATATACAGCACAAACCAAGGCAGGAAAAGACAGAAAAATAAAATATACATAAATTGCCTTGGTTTTTCAGAACACTTGTCTTGACAGTCAGGAATATAATGGGGTCATGAATGTCAGTGAACTGATCGAGGTTAGCATGTGTCTTTGGTATTGTTTCTATTTCATTAATTTCTTAGATTGGCACACACAGTGATGGGTTTCTTTTTTAATATAATCGTATGAATTATTATGCATTGTTCATATTCATTCCTCACTCTTGGTCCTTTTTCCTCAATGAGTCATCTTTTCTGTGTTTCTATTCCATTTTCTTCTTTGTGCCTACTACAAAATCTTTCCTGCCCCTCATTCTATCCTCTCCATCCTCTCTAGATTTGTATCCTCTAAGCACACACATATGAATACAAACACCTAGTTTTCTATATGTAGATATATAATTTTACATTTTTTTGAGATAGGGTTTCTCCATGGCTTTGGAACCTGTCCTGGAGCTCACTCTGTAGATCACGCTAGCCTTGAACTCACAGAGATCTGCTTGTCTCTGCCTTCCGAATACTGGAAATAAAGGCGTGTGCCACCACCACCTGGCATAATTTTACAATTTATATATAAGGAATTTGACTAGAAATTTATTAAATTTGACTTATTTGGCATAATATAATCATTTCTACTTCCCTGTAGATGCCATGAGTTCTTTTTTTCTTTTCAACAGCATGTAATTCCACTATATATGCATATATACACATCTACATAGATATATAGATAGATATACAAAGATAGAGATAGAGAAATATATATCATTCTTACACACACACGCACACACACACACACACACACACACACACACACATTTTTCTCTATGGGCTCCTTTGTTGCTAGGCGTCTAGTCTGGTTCCAGCTACCGTAAGTAGTTATAAAGAGCAATGAGGAAGAAGCTCTGTAATATGTTGACTAGAGCCGTTTTGCAGAGAGGTATAGAAAATGGAAGAAAAAGATAATTTCAGCTTCTAGCTTAGGAGAAATCAGTAAGTGACTAAACAAATTACCAAAGAGAAAACAAAACGGACTTTATTTCTTTCTGCACGTGGTGAGAGTGAGGTCCCTGGGAAGAATCTTGGATACAGATTCCTTAGGGAAGCTGTCGTGTCGTGTGAAAAACTCTTGTTGATGCTCTCTTTATTTGGGAATTTCATCATGAAAGATGACACAGGAAAGATCATCTATAAAGATGTCTGTAACAAAGACCACACTGAAAATATTCCAGATGGAGCTTCACAGTGTGTTAATATAATGGGGGATAAACACGGACACAATTACATACGGAAGGTACACTTGACAATCTCAATGATTGGCAGAGTTCCCTCTTTTTAATACTGCTACTTTAAGCATTTAGAAAGTTGAGTGATATGCCAGATATTTTAAAAGGAAACATTAATGGGTTTCTACTTTCATATTCTTAAAGTAGAATTGCTGGAATGTGTTGTGAGGGCTCTGGGAAACACTATACCTGGGCACTTGCCTTCATTGGCAGACTGGTCATCCTTACCATTGGCTTTGATTGGGTTCATTTGAAATTCATGTGGTTTTATGTTGTAGATGTATAGAATTTGCGAGGCAGCTGATGGTGAAGGGGAGGTGAAGCCATGCTTGTCTTGAATTAAATGTAAAGTGGTAGAAATCGGTGGGACCCAATTGCATATGGGGCAACAGGACACATGAGGCACATGGAATTTTGGGGAATTACCTAGCTAGTTTATGACAGAGAGAGAAAAGATGGACCCAATACTCCTGGTGCTTAGGAAATATTTAAGTACAATGAAAGTTGGAAATTTTAATCATCACCTCACCTTTAATAGCATATTATCACTAGGAAGGAAGAAATTTAAATGCTCTTAGAAAATAATAAATTCATGCTTTATACTCTGTAATCAGAGTTATTATTTAAAATTGAACTTATTTATTTTGTGTTTCTTAAATTGCTGAAATTTCCTAATGTTTCTCAGGCACTTTCTAACTCAAGGCTTTGAAATATTCTACAGAGCCACACCCAACCTTGTTTTTTTCTTTTCATAATCAGGCTGTGTGTTCTAAATATAAAGTTTTGAAAACAGGTGTATTTAACAAATTAAGTGTGAGCTCATTGGTGTTTTTATGTAAAGCATTGATTCGAAGTAGAAACTAAACAGGTTTTCCTGCACCTCTTCCTTTCTAAGGGAAAGGAAAGATTCCACTGTTTGTGTTTATGCATTTACTGTCGTTTGTGTTATGAAAAACGCCACTCAAAAGTTGAGTAGTAGAATGAACAGGTAAGAAAGGGTAAAATAAGCTGGACTCCAGCCAGACTCCTTGTCCAGCTGTGTGACTCAGAAAAATGCCCCTTAATGACTACATACATTCATTTAAAGATTTATTTCAGAAAATTTTCAGTGGCAAGTTCTTCGGACCTGGGTTCCCAAGACTTTCTTTCTCCAAATGTGAATAATCCAGATGGGAATACCCATATAATCTAAAGATAACTATGAGTCTGGCTAAAAACAAGTGACCAAAGGTAATTGTTGCTGCTAAAATTCAATTTTTGATCAATTTAGGCAGAGTAACAAAATAAGAGTCATTTATATTAAATTTTTTGGGAATTTTTATTTTATAATTTTAATTATATGTCTATGTGTGTCTATGTGCCCATAAGTATAGGCTGATCTGGAATCCCCCGAGAGCTGTAGTTACAAATTGACCTAGGTGTTGGGAGCCTTAATTTGCAAGAATAGTTTCACTGTTAACTATTGAACCATTCTTCAATTTAAACTGAGTGGTTGAGGCTACTACCACTGTCTTTCAGTTGGCACCAGCGTGTCAATAATTGTTAACAATGATGTTGGTCCCAGTTATTTATGAAATATGGTGCTCATAAATGGGATGCAAATATTTGTGAATATCTGAGATTCACTAATTTAGCTGACAGTTAATGAAATAGTATCTTGCATACCTTAGGATTCTATGACTCTATAGACTGGTCCCTATTTTAGGGATAACCTACTGTTTCCCCCCTCATTTGTACATCTGACAGTCTGTGAAGTGAATGTGATTTTTCCCCTCTGATCTTTATGCATGCCCTTTCGGTTTCAGACATTTTTCAAAGCATATAATTTTATCCATATTCATTTGTATAAGGTGGATCTTGTTCTGTATGACAGTCACTCCTGTCACTGTACTGATATATACTTTTGAATTCAATCTGGCTAGAAAATAGGAGGGAAACAAAGGGAAAAAAATAAAGAATATCTGTGTGGTGCAGAGGACAATCAATTAGATTCATTATCTGCTCTGCATTCTAGTCACTCTGTAAAAGAACAGAACATAATACCATGGCAACAGTTCGACCTGCAGTATGGTATATAATCATTAAGAGGTCTTCAGCCTCCCTTGAAAATAGATACGAAAAAAAAATTCACAGTGGCTGCACAAACTCCCTACATTTATGCTGATTAAATGACACGTTTGTAATTTACAGGTGTCTTATTGCCATGGGAATGCAATCATACAATTCCATTTTAGAATTCAAGGGCTTTTGAAACATGCAGCATGATTGTTAGCTGGGCTGCAAGCTAAGATTAAATTGAAAGGGTGGCATGTAGATTTTAGAACATGGTGTTGACATTTACTGGCCAATCGCATGTTGCGACACTCGTGCATGACAGCAGATGTTGACCTTTCAAGCATTCCCTATCTGCTTTCACGCATTACCTGCAGAAATTAACATAACTCTGCTTCCTGCTCTATGCTGCTATTAATGTCATCTGGGAATTGAGATTCATGAATTCAGTTATTACCCAGGCTTGAGACTTGTTTTATACTCTAAGCACAGAACCAGCAGCTCCTGGGAGCTGGTATTTTTGGATGTTGCTTCAACTGTCTTTGTGGTTGAGGGATAGCTAGGAGCTATGGAGTAAAAAAAATGTCAATGGGAACAAAAGGAGAAACAGGAAGAGGAGGACAGTTTCAAGGAGAATGCTAAGGGCCAAATAATTGCAAATATGTGGGACAGGAGAGTTTAAAACACGAAAAGGTACTTTTTAAGCAAGTCAAATAATAGTGTGGGTTTTACTTCTCTTGTTAACAGAACCATAGAAATGATGCCCCTTAGAGTCTATCCGCAGTGAGCTTCAGGGTTTACTCCACAATGCCTGCGGCCTCCGTTATCGATGATTTAGGAGAGAAAGGCTCTGAAGGAAAGACGTTTATCAGTAGCGCTCAGTTCTGTGTGTAATTGTAATCTCCATTCCACAGTGCCTCCTTCTAAATAAAAAATACATTCTCCTTTGTTTGTCAGACAGTTCTTGTTCAACTTTTTCTTTAGCACAGAATCTCTGCTTCTAAAATATTTAGAAGGAACTGTTCAGCGGGGGAGGCAATTCTGAGATGTATTACTTTACCAAGACTGAAATCGTCACTACTTATTGCTCTAATGTAGACATCCCAGCTGTGAGTCATATCTTTAGAAATTAGTGTACAAATTTGGAACACTGTTAAAATTTGCAGACTACACAGGAAAATCAAGAAGCCTCTGAATTTTGCTTAACCTTTCTTCAGGTTAACAGTATAGATTTGGTAAATTTTTTATCATTTTGTCTTTTAAAGTCCTTGGGAAGCATCTATGAAATATCTTAGTCACGGCTCTGTGAATCCAGCTCTTTGAGATACAAGCAGATGCATTTATCTCAAATAGGAATTGATTAACAGAGCTCAAGATGTCATCGATGAGATATGCATACCCAGGCTCTTTCAACGGCACTGCTATGACTTACCCTGCAGCAAACATTCTGTGCTGATTTGCATGTTTCAGCCACGGTGAATTTTACAGCAGTCTCTGAAACTGGTGCCTCTCACAGCACGTACAAAATATAAAAGCAGCGTTCTCTGAAGGTCCAAGACTCAGCCTTTAAAATATCTGTCCAACTCCAGTCCATAATGCTTGAGGGTCTATGTTTTCAACTGTAGTTTTGTGTATGAATTAATGCTTTCTACAAATTGTTTTTTTTAAGTGCTCCAGAAATGGCTAAGAACAGTGTTACTAGTATTTCACTATAAATAAATCTGTTTGGTGTCCTTTCTGTTTGAGAAGCAGAGAAAATGCATGGGTACACTAGTGTGTGTGTCTGTGTGTGTGTGTGCCCGCGCGCTCGAGCGCACGTGTAATGCTTGTCCATGAAGACACACACGAATACTCTGAACATGGCTGACAAGGAGAGCTGACTGAGAAGCCAAGGACAATGGATCTGGGCTTTGATTGTGCTTCAAAATCGAGATCTTTAAACCTGAAGTTTAGACCTGCTCATCTCCAGCCACTTTCTACTAGATTTCCTTTTCTTTCCGCAGTTAAGAAAGGGAGATAGACATGTGACCATTTTCTCATTCTAAACATTTGAATTTCATATGTAAAACTAGGATGGGGCACGATAAGTTTAGTAGTCTGGAAACATCTCAGACAGAAAACAGGCTGAGTTAAGCACAAGACACAGGTAAGACAGAGGCATCTGAGGTGTTGCTGTACTAAGCTAGTGGTGGCAGCCTAAAATAATGCTTCAGAAGAGGGATCGAGAGCGATGACAGAATTAATTACCTAGAAAAGAAGTCAAAATAGAGTTACAGATGAGGAATACATGAGAAATAGCATCCTGCTTTCCATTTTGAAAGTTGATTGCGTGAAACGCTCCTTATGGAGGAAGGGTCTAAATGGCAAAAGTTTACTGACTTCAGTTTTGGCCTATGATTCTGCCGTCTTTTAACTATCCAACTGGATTTGGCGATTTAAGTTCTTTGAATTATGCATGTTCTTCACAGGACATCACATGAAATAGAACTTCTGTTTCTTATTGGTTCAAAACTTGCTTATTCTAGAACAGTGATTCTCAATCTGTGGGTTGAAACTCCTCTGTGGGTCAAATGACTCTTTTAGAAGTGTGGCCAAAGACAGTTGGAAAACTTTTATTTATTTATTTATTTATTTGTTTGTTTATTTATTTATTATTTATTTATGTGAATAAACAAATATTTATTCACATTACAACTCATAACAGTAGCAAAATTACAGTTATGAAGTAGCAACAAAAATAATATGGCACTGTATTAAAGGGTCACAGCATTAGGAAAGCTGATGACCACTGTTCTAGATCCTTCTAGGGAACTCATGTGACAAAGAAAGCTTGAATTTTGAAATTCAGAATTCCTTGCACAGTTCATGTACACAGATCTTCGAAATATTTCAATTATTTACATTCATGATGGGAAGAGGATCTCCCTTTAATGTTTGTTTAACCTGTTACTTAGGATGAGGCTACAAGGTGATTGATCTGATAGGGTAAACACCAAACATGTCTAGGTGGCACAGGTTTGAGCACAGTTTCTTAAATCAAACAACTTTAAGTGATCTAGGCCCATAATATAACTCATTAAACAAGTTTAATAAAACTCATTAAACAAATAAATTTAAGCCATTTACAAGCCAAGTATAGAATAGAAAATTATATTAAAATAAATTTCCAGCATTAAGCTTTGAAAGAATATTAAATTAATTTTTCAGAAGTGATTTTCCAAAGGATTCTCTAAATATTTGGTAAAAAGGTGCCAAATAAATTTTACAAAACATGCCTTTTTACATATCTTGTGAGTAACAATAGTAGAGAAAGGAAAATTCCTTTCTCTCTTTCACTTATGTCTCCTTCTTTAGCAGAAGACACATTTCCCATCCTGTCTCTTTCTCAAGCTTCCTTCACACTCTCAAAACTTTCATTACTTCATGTGAAATGTGATCTTGAAGGCTTGCCCTGACTTACTAGATGATGTAGCAATTTTTCCTTAGCTGTCAACCCATTTTTAGATCTTCATGTGTACTGCCTTGTAGTAATTCAAACTTCTGAGGAACCAGAATGAAAGACAAATGAGGTAACAAAAATTTAAGGCCTCAGGTCTGACTCA
>LOJH01015873.1:4959-23186 GCA_001685095.1 Ellobius talpinus | reverse complement strand
GCATTTCTGCTGCCTACTGCCACCGGGGATCTTGCAGCATTTTTTAAAAAAAAACCATAAAACTCACAAAATAAAAATAAATGATTTTTTTAATGTTCAAGGTCATCCTCAGCTGCACAGGGAGTCTGAAGTCAGACTGTATTTCATGAGAGGGAAAAAAACAAAAGAAAGAAAGGAGCCTTCAGGCAAGAAATGAGCCCCTCTCCAGGACAGAACCACACGGTCAGAAAACCCCATCCATACCCAAAATGGATGGTTTTGATGAGATTATGAACTTCTGATATGGTGCTGTGTAAGCCACCTACTTTGAACCAACACTGTGATTGGATGGAACTGGAAAACCTTACAGGAGAAAGTGTGTGTTCTTTGTATTGGGGAGAGACTTGGGCCCGGCACCTAAGAACACCCAGGAAGTGTTCCATGAAGGAGTCCTGGGGAATCAAAAATGTCACTAAGGGAGCTAAAGAGATGGCTCAGTCACTGAGAGTGTTTGCTGCTCTCAGCATCCATATAACGTGGCTCACAGCTGTCTGCAATTCCATCACCAGGGGACCTGATACCTTCTTACTTACAAATAAAAACAACAAATAAATATTAAAATAACAGATTCCCACTTAGTCTTTCTGAGTTTTAATCCGAAAGAACCCCCAAATTGGAGGGCGTGTATTTGAAAAAAAAAGTGTATTCTTTAAAACCTCCCCTCCTGGTGGTTGAACCAAATTTCCCTGGAAAATCTAGAGGGTCCTGGCTCAAACGGGAATGCGCTATCCACCCAGGGCTGTGTAGCACGCCAAGGTCACAGTGTGAGGTATAGGAGCTGCAGTCTCCACTACCGTGCCATTTTCCATTCTTGGGTTTGGCAGTTCTCACTCTCTGAGCAACTCTTGGCTCATCCCGTCCTGGGGATTCGGCATCCAGAGACACCCAGAGCCCCCGGGAGACAGTGTCGTGGAGCTTCGGGTACCAGAAGGTGGGGAAAGAGACCATAGATAGCTAAGTGCCTGCACCTTCTCCAACCTCTAATTAGGGCGACCCTAGCTTTTCTTTGATTATGCCCCTAGGCGGGTCTCACTGGGGACCTGCCCAAGTAAAGACGCATTTTGTGCCCTGTCCCCAACTGTCCGCCAGGAGGCGCCCATACCCTTACCCCGGATACTTCGCAAAAAAACAGCACTCTCCATGGCTGTGAAAATTCCTTAAACTTTGGAAGTGTATTTCGCCTTTCATAGCGGGATTTTGGCTGTTTAAGGTTCACCCAAAAGGTCGAGACGAGAGAAACTCGTTCTTTCTCATCGTCTCAAACTGTAGCCCATCTTGTCTTGAATCTCTCTACCTCCCCTGTCCCCCCTTCTCTCCGAAAAAGAGAAGCGTAGGAGGGCAGGCGATGGAGAACTGGACAAAGCTGTGGGGAATGAGACGAGGGGAAGGCAGAAAGAAAGCCGAGTGGATAAAATACCCGAAAAGGAATAGGAGAGGAAGAGAAGGAGGAGGGGAGGGAAGAATGGATCTCGTGATGTCCAAATCCTGCTCGGAACAGCAGCAGCGGCTGTGAGAGGGGTGGGAGGTGGACTAGGAAAAAAACAAGGAATGCCAAGGGCAGGAATTTTACCTCAGAACAGAAAGCTCCTGCCCCGTGGACTGGGTGGGGGCCTTGCTGGAGGCCTAAAACGCCCTTCTTTGTGTTCGATCCCAAAAAGGATTTGATCTCATTTGGGGGGCGGGGTACAAACCTGAAGAACAGGCAGCGAGGACATGAGCTGGGCAAGTACTCCTGTGTATCTAACTGCTTGGATCCAGTCCGGCGAGGATAGATGTTCAGGAAGGAAATTCCTGGAGGCCTGGAATAGATTTACATACCTACAGCCAACTAAGGGAGGACCAGTTGTGGTGTAATGGTGTGCACTCTAGACTGGGAGTCCAGCGATCAGAGTTCAAATCTCAAGCAGGGTTTCTTCATTTTTAGTAGAAACCAGAAGCTAAAGCTGCCGTCTTGTACTTCAGAGTCTTGTACTCTGAAGCCCACACCAGGTTTGAAAGCAAACTCACTTCGTTTCTCCTCCTAGTCTGGTGTTAAGGAGGCAGAGAAGTCTCCAAAGGCAGGAGTTGCTGTGATCCCGGGGCCCTGGCTTCTCCTCTCTACCATTTGTGACTCACCACCACTTTATCCCCAGGTTCTCTTTGTCTCTCAGGAGGACGGGTCCCAATTGGAGGAAGTTGCTAGCCAGTAGCTCTTGGCAGACGGTGTGTTTGTGTGTGTGTTTATTACACTATACATTACGTATATATACATATATACGTAATGTATAGTGTAATATGCTATATATTACATTATATAGGTGATCTGCATACCCTGTTTAAGCTAGTTGAAGGCAGGCCATGGGAGTGAAGAGGACTTTTGTCCCCAGACTCCAGAGTGTTTCAATTCATGTCCTCCTGTGATGGCTAATCTCGGTGGTCAACTTGGCATAACAAGGGAGGAGGTAGCCTCATTTGGGAAACAGCCTCAATGTGATGGTCCTGTGGGCATGTCCATGGATCATTTTCTTGATTGTTAATTGATGTAGGATGACCTACAGCCCACAGTGGGCAGTTCCATCCCCCAGGCAAGCATACTTGGGCTGAATAAGAAAGTTGAACCAGAGCCAGAGCAAGCCAGCAAATAGCTTTTCTCCATGGTTCCTACTTCAAGATCCTGCCTCCAGTTCCTGGACGATAGACTGTGATCTAGGAGAGGAGACAAACCCTTTCCTCTCCAAGTGTCTTGTGGTCAGAATGTTTTATCCCAGCAACAGAAAAGCAAACTAGAACACCCCCAAGATGACTGTCCTGCCTGGAGCAAGTAGCTCCCCCTCCCCACACCCCTCCCCTTGTCTGATTCCAGACTTGGGGGATGGTGTGTTTACCCAGTGTCAAAATTTGGCACAAGAGCAGGGTCCAGGCACTGTCCACTGAGCCCCTATGGCTGGGACTCCACTGGGAGCTAGAGAGCCAATGAAAATGACATTAAATGTTCGCATTTGGTGCAGGAGCCACCACGCAGAGAGGGGAGCCCAGGTCCTAAGGCAGCGAGGTTCTCAGCCTTCCAAATGCTGCGACCCTTTAATACAGCTCCTCATGTTGTGGTGACCCCAACCATACAATTGTTTCATTGCTACTCCATAACTGCAATTTTGCTACTTTTATGAATCATAATGTAAAAAAATGTGTTTTCCGATGGTCCTAGGCGACCCCTGTGAAAGGGTCCTTTGACCCCCAAAAGAGGTCATGACCCACAGGTTGAGAACCGCTGTTCTAAGGGCTTGGCTTAAGTAACCAAAGAAGTTTATTTTCCAGAGGGACACTGGCCCAGTTATGACCGGCTGAAGTATTTTACTTGCAGGATACCTGTTAAGAATAAGAGCAGCTCCGCCGGCGCAAGAAATCCAATTAGGTCAAATCAAACCAAATCAAAATGCCCATCGTTTTATTAAAGGATGACGCTCTCGGATGGCCAAGCGCATGTCGGGGAGACAGGACAGGAGGGAGCCCGTGCAGACCCAAAAAAACACGTGTTCCTCCTCTAGGAGGCCCCTTAAATACCCTGTGGGACTGGTCCTAACACTCCCCCCCCAGGGAGGGGTCAGGATCTTACCTGCTGGGATTTGGAGTCCGGAGCAAAGCAACTCCCAGGCCAGGGGCTGGGGCTACGCCCCCAACTTAACCCGTCTGTTCTCGCGCTCCAGGGTACCTGGTACAGAGGACTCAGCCAGTCCCGGCCCTCTTGTTCACGGAGCTGGGACCTTTTTGCCTCTCTGGCCTCTCTCAACCACCTCTGTTGGGCCCTTCCATTTCTTTTCAGGTCCCAGACAGAACAACAGATATACTTTGCAGTACTTCCTAACTACTCAAAATTTCAACCACAGTAAAACGATTATCTAAATTTCTTCGACACCTTACGTAGGACGGTCCGTTTAAACCCTCTTCTAACATTCCTACGATCTTTTCCAATGGAGTTTTTCTGGAGCAGAGTTCTGGCAGAAGGAATTCTGTAGTGATTTTGGACTCGCGGCCCGGGAAGAAGCTACCTGGGTTTCTGAAACCCAGGCTCAGCTCTTTTTGTATAAATTTAACATTTAAAGAGATACCCCAACCAAACGCAGCGGAAGACAACTGCGGCCTCTGCTGGTTTCGACGAACTGAAATGCGCTGAAATTGTTCAAATCCAAAACCAAGATAAGAAGGGCTAGGTCGCGCTTAAATTCCTTAAATTCCTTTTCTTCCGGTGCAGAAACAGGAGAGTTTCTGGGGGGTGCGGTGTGCAGCCTTGCCGGTGCGGGAATCTTTCCGGGCTCAACGCACCTGAGTACAGGAAGGGACATACGGGTTTCTGGGCTCCGATATGACAGAGAGTCCCCGGAGAGGATGGTGGCCAAGGATGGGATGCCCTACTGGAGTGTGGGGGAAGCTGTGCAGTAGACCGGTGTGTCTAAACCGAGAGCTGGGACACATCTGCTGCGTGCAACTGATCTAGAGCGGGAGGGCTGTACCTGATCCCCTTTCCTTCCTGTTCTAAGTCAGGGCTGTGAACCGGAAAGGTCCCACCGAGATTTGAACTCGGATCGCTGGATTCAGAGTCCAGAGTGCTCACCATTACACCATGGAACCACACGGTCGGTAGTAGTCTGACTCACTATAGGTGACCAAACCCACTCTCAGCCTCCATCGTACCCCACAATTTTTTCCTCAAGCACTTTTCCTATAGTCAGATAGGGTCGGAGCACCCTCAATTTACAACCAAAAGAATCGCCGCACTCACGTTCATTCTGTTCAGCTCTTGGGGTGTGGAGTGTAGCGGGACAGGTGTCTCTCAGAGAATGAGAAAGTGGGTTTGACACTTTAGGATCCGGGAAGTGGATCACTGGTGTCGTGTTCTAACATACAATCCTTTGCCACCACCCTCTTCCCCCCGCCCCGCCGGAAAAGGGTTTCCTTATTTTGCTTTACAATTTTCTTCGTATTGTCCAGATTCCCCATCCCCTGGTTTCTCCTCCAGCCCCCCACCTTTTTCCCGCTTCCTCACTCCTTGTTCCTCTCCTCCCTGTTCCCTACCTTCATCCCCCACGCAGAGCCCAGGTCATAAGACATTGGGAAGTTGCAGCCGCAAAAAGAAAGGAAGGCGAGGAGGTGTTCACCCGAGGAGCATCCTTGTTTCCTGGGAACGAAGTCTTCCAAAAACCGGAGCAGCCCTCGGGGCCTGGACAGCTCTGGCCTTAGGTGAAAGTGAGCACAGTCCAAATCCAGAGCTGGAGATTCTGTGACGCTTCCCTGAATCCCTGAGAAACTGCTGGAGCACAGTGAACCTTTCCTGCAGGTTCACTGGCAGTTCCTCTCAGCGCCCCTAGTGGTTACATAGCGTAGTTCACAGAGCCGGGCCAGTGGGGCTTGCGATGTCATGAAGATGGGGAGAATTCTGGGTGATACCTTAAAATGAGAAGTTTAGCAAACTATGACTGAGATGGATGTAGGAGGGAGATATGCATTTCCTGCATTTCCTGGCAGCCAGGGGTAGTTGAGAAAGCACCTACATCTTCCGATCCAGAATGTGGATCGTTCCCTAAATATAGGGCTGGAGGTCACCAGGAGCTGCATGAAAGACTGTCCTAGACCCTGGAAACTGCTGCAGCTAGACAGCAGGCCTGCAAAGACCCACCGACCCGGAGTTCTTCCATCTTGGACCTGGGCACAGCTAACACCTGGACACTAGTAATTCTTCAATAGAGGACAGATCTGTGTTAGAGAGCGAGGACGTGGTTTTTCCTTAGACTGAGATACAGTGGGCAGTTTCGATCAGTGCTAAGGTTTGGATGGGAAGTTTGGATGGGAAATACCCCTCTCATCCCCTAAGGCTCCCGTACTTTTGAGGGGTGGACCCTAGGGTCAAGGGATCCCGGGGGGGGGGAATAATTTCTTCAGGAGATTTTTGAAAATGAAGCCTGATGGGAGAAAACAGGGCAGCGAGGAGCAAATTTGAAGGGTATGCCTTGCCCATCCATGAAGCTTCCTCTTTCTCCCCTCACCTCTCCCTATACCTTGTGACTGCAATGGAGTGAACATCTCTGCTAGGCCATGTACTTTCTGCTGTGAAGATCCTGCCTCTGCTCAGGTTGAAAGCAATGGTGCCAGCTAATCATGGGCAGGGACCTCTGAGTTCACAAGACCAAATAAACCTTTCCATGCCTAAGTTGTTTCTAACACACACACACACACACACACACACAAAATGGGGAACCACAAATGAAGCCCAGCTGCAGTTTTTATATGATCAACCGTGATTGTTGCCCTTGGGGAAAGTGAGTGAAGAGGATGGAATTTAATTTTTCTCAAAGTATTCTTTTCTTATACGAATAACTTAAGAGAATAACATAGATTCATGTGTCGCAATTTAAAAGAATAAAGAAAATAAGAAAAAAAAGGAAGATGGTTCAGCTGTTTCCATTACGGAAGAATTTGATCTGGGAATGAGAGTTTCTCTAAGGAGAGAACTCTGAGAATGTGACAGAATCCCGAGAAGACACCAGAACCAAAGCTCCAACTTCACATGGTCAGTTGGAGCAGCAGCAGATGTGTTAGCCAAGTGGCTAAAGAGTTTCCATAGGAATCCCTCCCCATTTTCTTCTGCCTACCTCTCAAAGCCACTATCTTCTTGTACTTGAGAAACAGGGCTTGAGTTAATTTCATAATGATTGAACCTGATTTTCCACATTTAAGAATGGCAGCCCCCCTCCCCAAGAATCAGGACCCCTGAGGAAGGGAGGCAGAAAGACTAAGAGCCAGCGGTCAGGGAGGACCAGACCAAGAGCATCTTCTGGACATGACAGGACCCATGAACCCACAGCAGCTGGAGTTCTCCGTACAAGATTAAGGTAGGTGACATTCCAGACTGGAAAGGAAAGGCCTTGAGTCCCCACCCCATTTGAGAAGCTATTGGCAGTTGGTAGCTTCTGAAGGAGAGCAGTTTTAAGGGTGTGGTCCATGGGGGGGCGGTTACCACTCCTGTGAATGGTCCACCCATGAATATATAGGCAGCACAAATAAGACTCCATGGGATTGAAAAGAAAAAGAGACAAGTTGGGGGAGGGCGAAGAGTTGGGGATGGATCTGGGAGCACTGGGGATGAAAATGACCAAAATATGTCATTCTCATGTATGAAATTCCATAGAATAAAAATACTACTTTTACAAATGACTGAGACCTGGAGAGGTGTTTACTGCACTAGCCTGAAGTCCTAAGGTTGGATCCCTAGCACCCAGGCATAAATCTGGCATGGCAATGCATTCCCTCCCAGTGTTTCTAGCACCAGGAAGGAAAGGCAGGAGGATCACTGGGGCTTGTTGGCCAGCTAGTCTATCAGTGGGTGGGTAAGTTCCTGGTTCTCTGAGAGATCCTGTCTGAGCAATAAAGGTGGAAAGCAATAAAAGGAAATATCTGACTGGCCTGGTAAGACATCCACCATGGTACAATAGTGGGGTGGCATATAATCTATTCTCACAGTGAGGTATGTAATCTAGTAGACAAGTAGAGAGGGCTCAGGAGTGGTCCCCAGCCCTGTGTTTATCAGAATCGCCAGGAAATTTTAAAAGTTCATGATTTCCACTTAACTGAGTCAGAGGCAGTAGATCAAAGATCAAAATGCTTAGATTCTCTGTTGGGGATAAGAATGAACAGTCAGGGATGACAATCATTGGTCTAAGATCTCAGCTAATCCAGCACAGGACAAGAGCTACACATGCAATTTGTAGAAAATGCTGGAAACAAATAATCGAGAGTTAACTGACACGGCCTGGGACAGAAAAAGGACAAGTGGTAGATGTGCCTGTCCTTCAGCAATGACTTCTCCAGTCATGACAATTCACACCTTCAGGTTCTGATCATATCTCGGCTTTACCGGGCTTCTGACAACAGAATCAGCAAATGACTCAAATGTAATTGCTGTATAATGCTTTTATTAGACAGTTTTATGGACAAAACAAACCCACATTTTCATGTCCCATTATACAGTTTTCAGGCAGGTCACTGTCCAGTTGAGACCTGAAGCAGCTTTGCATGTCAGCATCAAGGCCACAAACAGCACCGGTGAAGAGACCCATGTGTATGGAACCGTCTTCGCATCCATCACCTCTGCTGCACAACAAAGTGCTAGAGTGGAAACCACCAACACCCACCGAATTCAGTCTCAGACAGGCCACTCGGTACAGAACTTAGGACAAATTAACACTGGTATCGGGCTGGCCTAGAATGATAAGCTGCAGTAGGCGCTCTACAGAGGGGAACAAAAAATGGCCAACACCTGATACAACTCTTCCTGCAGGTGTCCCCTGACTGTATAATCTGACACCCACAAATACCTAATATTTAGTATTTCACGCCAATCTTAATGAAAAAGTTCTGTGCCATACACAATTCTGTTAGAACTACTCAGTGTTTTACTTTTAATGAAGCTTGCTTACTTCAAAACTCTAGTGAGAAAACACAAGTGGAGACAAAGTCCAGCTTAGACTCTGAGAGGGAGCACATCCTACAAGTAGCTGACTTGAGACTTTTTCTTCTTCCCTATAATTGAAAAAAAAGATTGGGCTTTTTATCCCAAACACTTCCTAAGTTCACTGCAGAAATCAGTCCTTCAGTCTCCAGCTGTGATGGTCACTAAAGGACAGACAAATGCCTAGACCCAGAGAGTTCTGGAAGACCCTCACTCCTGCCAAGTCTCCTCTTCAGAGTAACTGGAGTCTGCAGTCTGACAAGATGGCAAGAACTTGGCTTTGAGCATGAGTAGTAATACAGGAACAAAATATTTATCTGCTTTCTTAAGCCCCAAATCACAAGAACGTGAGAACAAAAGTATCTCTGAGAAGAGCGGCTATCACACTCACTCACACACATAGGGACATGTTGCATATTGTTTTGAGATCAAACATTTAAAGCCCCGTTCCCCCACTTTCCCTTCCCTTCCCTTCAGCAGCATGCATGGAATACTGACACCTTTCAAAAGATTTATGGAAGAACCATTAGATCGACAAGAAACCAAAGCCAATAGGAGTGGGTCAGGGTTCCTCTCAGGGACCTGGCTTCTCCTTTGTACTTCTTACTTGAGAGGCCAGTGCTCTTGAAGCTAGATGTGTCCTGCGGGAGTGTTGCCTACAGTGGATAAACCCTACTCAAGTCTAGGTTGACAGGAAGCAGATTAACAGCTATTGTATGAAAGCTCTGCACCCAGGTGAAGCCACAAACCTGTGTTTTGGGTAGTATTTGACTTGAGACCCTGGTGAACTTGTCTAACTGACCAATGACATGAAACAGAATGCAGAGGAAAGGCAGAAGACAGACGCAACAAGAGCGGAGAGAAGACATCACAGGCTGCTAAGGTTCCTGCACAATGAAATCCAAGGATCCAGGCTGTGTCCAGCTTTAATTTTTTTTTCTTTTAAAGAGGATACTTTCAGTTCCAAGTTACTTGATCCTTCAGCTTCCTGGTACCACTCCTCAGCTCATTCATTACTTTAATTTCCTCATAACCCTCAACCAGCATCACAGCTGGCTAAGAGGCAGGTGGCCCTTCTTCGGGGCTGCTTTACTTTACCAGCTCTGACTGCAAAATTCCCATAGGTGAAGAGAAAAAGGAAATTTAAGAAGACTAAAATGTTTTTGCCTTATTTTCAAATTCTACTAACCTTTTGACTGTAGAAAACTGTCCCTTAAGGTAACTAATAGAAAAGCAGTGACCTCCTCTGTCCCCTTTACAACTATGTCCTGGTGACAATGACAGAGCTCCCCAGGGAGGGGACCAGCAGTCTTGAGAAGCAGGGGCTATCATTTCCAGATGAGAAGGATGTGATGGTCACCAGCACCAAAACCCTGTCACCACAGCCACACCTGATAAGACAGTCTCAGCCCTCGACTGGAGACTGCTTCCCAGCCCTTCTACTGCTACAGCCGTGTGGAGTAAAATTTAATCCACGAACACACAGAGGACTCCAGCTTATAAGGACAGATACAAGAAAAACCACTGTGTAACAACCGAGACCGAATCCTCCTCCATGGCCCACTTCTAGATGGGCACTGGAAAACAAAACAAGAAGCTTTCCAGTAGAACCGAAGAGCCTCCGAGTTGGTTATGATAGGATTAGACCTTAGTTTCCAAAAGGGCACACTATCCAGAAAGTTGGCTGGACAGTAAATGTTCTCCACAAGAGAGGAGGGGGAAGTGGCTCAGAATGGAGGAAGTAGTACTTACCCCCACCAATTACCTACCAAGGCATTTAGCAATCTGTATTCCCCCTGTGAAACATCCCATTTCCGGCTTCACACTTGTGATCAAAGAGGTCTCAGAATCCAAAGAGGACGTCTGTGCCAATGGGTGGGAAAGTCAGGAGGTAGCTAAACTGACCTGCAGGTCCCTCAGTGTGGCTGGCTCATCTTAGCAAACATGAAGTCTCTCAACCATAAACAACGTTTAATGCTTGACTTGCATTTATCTGCAAAACGGAAGTGTCAAGATACTTGGAGAAAATATTTTCTTTGAAACCTGAGTGGGTTGAGTACTTTTCAGTCCATGATAATCAATGACCCACTCCATCGTCAAACACATTTGAAAGAGGCAAAAGAATAAAACATCTCGTTAAAACTTGGTGCAAAGAACAACACTGTGCATGGTTATGAATACCAGGGGTAGTTCCTCACCTTACACATCTTTAAAGGTAGGGACATCTAGTATGCGCGTCTAATGAGCCTGCAGGAACTCATGTCAAAAGTATTCCTTGGGTAATGAGGTACACATGGCTGGTCATACTGACCCAGGACTGTAGAATTCCCTAGACTGGAGAAGAAAATATTAAGAACCATTTGTCAGAAGCCTGAGCTTTGTTAATAGACATTAACACTGATGGATATGCTTCTTTATATTATTAAAGAAAAACATAGGCACATAAAACTCTTTCAGGGATAAAAGATATGGAAGGTTCCCTAATTCTATACTACAAACCATCTACTCTGATAAAGAATAGCTGGAAACAGGGGCAGGCCCGGGAGAAGCCCTGTGAGTACGTGTCATGCAGCCATTACATAGGACCACACTGAAGATCTGCATCTCTCTTAATACTGAACCACGGCTTTTTTTTAGACATTAAAGTGAGCTGTAACAAACTGGGTTGGGCCCGTGCTGGGCTAAAAAGGAGGCCCTGGCACCTCCAGTCTCCAAAGTGAGTCTAATCCCATACAACTTTCCAAAGGGTCATGTATGAGATCTGAGGGAAACTATTACACAGAGTACATAAAATGAGGAGCGCTCTTGTGGGGCATCTAGTGTCATATAAAAACACAGTAGATTGCGTCACATACTGTGGGAATACAGAATCAATCCATGCAAGGAAAGCCACCCAGCAATGAGGCAGCTGTAAGGAGGGCTGCAGCCTGGCACACAGCTGACCCTTTGACACCAGGGTACAGCGGCAGAACCTCTGCATGATAAGGATCCTAAGAGTTTGCTATTCTTTCACTTTAGGAAAAGCAGCTTCCAGTACACTCATTCCTGCGGCCGCAGCTTCCCACTCAGGCCCTGGCAAATACCCACAGGCAGAGAGAACCTAAACAGCTGGGCTAGGAGGCTCCCAGTAACCTTCTTCTCATATGCATATATGTGGTTTTTGTTTTTCTTAAAATAAACTCCATGAACTCATAAAGCTCTCATCTGCAATTAAATGCAAAAGCAGAGCCCTCTACTTAGAGGCTCTGAAACACACGTATCAGCCTCAACACAAATCAGCCTTCCAGCCTCAGAGGAGACCAGGTCAGTTCAAAGGCAAGGGAGATGTTGCTCCAGAATCCTTGGAGGCAAGGAGAGATGTCCTCTTCAAATGGGCTTATACAGCAAGGTGGTGACATACTTCTTCTTGTAGCGATGGGTTGCACTAAGGACCATCACGCTGTCCTGCAGGGGAGAAAAAGCACACACAGCTAACTGGTTAATCTGGGTGGCTGCAGATCTTCCCAGTTGTCAATCTTTCACAGAGACTCACTGTCTCGCTAAAGTACTCCAATAAAAGCAATTGGATGGAGGGAAGGGTTATTTTGGCTCACAGTTCTGAATTATAGTCCTTTATGCCAGGGAGGCCACAGCATCAGGAAGCTGAAGCAGCTGATCACATTGCATGTTCGTGTTCAGCATATTTCCCTTGCCTAGGGAATGGCCTGCCCGCAATTAAGAAGGGTCTTCATATACCCAATTAATGTGTTCAACATAACTCCCCACAGGTATGCTCAGACTCACACCTCAGGGTGTTGATAACACCAACACATTCACGTTTCAAGAGACAGTCTGAAATAAGAGAAAAGAAGCTGCTTTTGCTGTCAAATTCAATTCAGTTCCAGTCCAGACTCCTGTTGTGGTATTGGCTGGTAGCCTTGAGTGGTCTATATGATTGTCTCTATGTCCCTCTGCCCCTTTTAAGACTTTTTCAAACAAAGGGCAACAGCTACCAGTAAAGTGGTTCTGAGGATCATGAGAGAAGATCAGATGAAAGATCTGAGACATAAAAGGTCACGAGGAAACACTCATTTACAACTTTACTCCCCTTCTCATTTCAAATTACATTAGACCCGAGTCTAGCAAGGGAAAAAGGTGCTGTCAACCATTTCCAGAACAAAATGTTAAATGTAGTAAGGAAGGGAAATGATCCTTCTCAGAACTCATCCCTAAGCCCTGAAGCAGGTCCAACTGCCACTTGACACTAAGGACGAACTCCCAATGTGCTCTCTGACCTGGAGAGAACCGTGGGGGTTCCTATCTATCCTTAAAGTTCAGGAAGCTTCCTTAGAAGCATTCTGGTGGGTCAATTCCACATGGCCGAACAAGGTGAGAACCCAAGTCAAGCCAAACAGTCAGCACTGACCTGTGTCATAAACAGAGCAAGGGAGCAAAGGCACCAAACCCAAGATGTACAAGAGAGCATGGGTGTACCATAGAAGAGGTGACAAGGGGACACCAACTGACAGTCACAGAGCAGTCACAGGAGACAAAACTCAACCAGATCTCAAAGAACCCCAAAAGTCCAACACAGAGAAGATAGCAGTCTGCTATCTTCCTTCGCCCTGGACTACCCACAAAGACCATGTCCCAGAATGATACTCCGTCTAGACTGTGCTAAGACACTGGTAGGTAAACTCCACTTCACAAGAGCTGCAGATGTGGGGGGCAGGTGAAAGAGAAGCACTGTGAGAAGACCTGCATGGTGACAGGGAGGAAAGAGCAGGGGGTGAGGTTAGCAGGACTGGAACTCAGTCCTCTTATACTTACTGGCAATCTGACCTTCTCTGAGTCTTAAGTTTCTTTATCTATAAAACATAGGTTAAAAATAATACTTACCTCTCCAGGTTACTAGGAAAATGAAATTCAGTATATTAAATGTTATATACACCTACATAATCTATTAAAGTCAGCTCCCTGTTCTCACTGCACATCTAAGAAATCTAAGCAGCTTCCAGAGAAACTGCTGGGAGTCACCCTAGGTACACTTACTTAGAATATCTGGGGAGGAGACTTCTCAATCTGACGTTCACCAACTTCTCCAAGTAGTTCCCACGAAGATCAGCTTAGCCAGCCACAGAACTACATACCTTTATGCTAACGGTCAAACCACAAAGACATGAAGGCAACAGAGAAACTAAGAACTCTAGGGCAGGGGTGAGAAAGACACAGAACATCTGGCCACACTGCCTCCCTACCTACTACACAAGAGATGGAAATGCTTGGGGCCACACAAGTAGGACATCTCAACATAGCTCAATTCCACATTTTAAGTTTTACTGTCTCATTCAAGCATTTTTTTGAAGGAAGTTAAACCTGATTTTCAGCACGTAGAATCCAACTAGTATGAACTCAAGCTTAAGTAAACGGATGGTACAAAGGGTCCAGCCACTCACAGACACTGGGAAGCAGAAAGGTCCCCATCACTGACAGATTAGCTAGCCTGAACAAAGGCAGAGACTGGGGTTTAAAATCCAGTAGCCTGCGAGGGAAGAAAATTTGACTGTAATTTGACTGTCAGTTCCAACTGGCAAGCAAGCTTCCACTGGAGAGCATGCGTGACTCTTACCCTTCCAGTCAGGAGGCTGTGGAACACCAGGGCCACCACTCACCTTAATGGACAGTGCATAGAGATGGTTTAGCATAACATGGTTGGGCTCAGGAAGTAAGGCCGGGTCACACTAGGAGAAAAAAACAACCCCCCCCAGCCCCCGCAAATGTGATTAAATGCAGACAAAACAAATGGCTTACTGTTCCTCTGTACTGGTAAGGATTCTAAATAGGTACACTTTGTCTCCTATGAATCATGTATCCCCAGGTCATAAAATCTGGAAAAATCCTTAGTCTAAGAGTGAAATGCTAAGCCCCAACATCTGTTAATTTTTCTTTATAGAATCAAAACAAAAACCTTGCTAATAAATATAGATGGTTTGGATGAAAGGGCAGAAATAATTTTCCTGGGAATCAACTATCAACAGTAAAATAGAGATAAAAATTATTTACATAAAACGTTGTGAATTTTTGTATATCCCTTAATGAAAGTATCCTTATCTTGTGTTGGAATAGAAGTCATAGCAGACTTGGTTCCAGCATAGTTTGGTTCTGACTTTACTAGAAACAAAAACAACTATAAATTCTGCTATTGGTACCTACAGAAGTCACAGTTTAGTCCTGGAAAAAGGATTCCACAGTGCTCGACATGCACACAGCTTACTGCCTTGACACATCTGTGTCATAATTCCAGCCCCAAGGTTACTGAAGTTTGGCCTCAATGTCCTAGAGATCCCCAGATACTCTAGCAACCTGCTCAGGATACTCACTGAAATATTAGTGTCCTTGTTAAGAATAACTTGGAGTAGGTGAGGGGGCAGGATGGGTGGGGATTTGAGTCTCTCCTCAGATCGGAACACATACATTTCTTGACCATAAGGCCCTGGGGGTGAACTGGACAGGTCTGGAAAATATTTATGCAAACATGAAGGAAAGTTGAAGGGTTAGTAACAATGCATGGGGAAAGCTATCAATGCACACATTAATCTTAAATGTAGCACAAGTCCTGGAGCATCAGGATTTGTGACCTATTGGGCCAGTAACTGGAAGCAGAGGCAATGTCTGAGTCGTCCTGATCATGGACCGGGAAGCTTCCCAACATGCACCATGATGTGAGGAAGCGATGAGGTCAGGACCTAGGCTCCAGGAAACCAGCTCTATTCATCAGCCACATGACCGTGGACAGATCCCTTTACTATGGTCGGTTTCCTCATCCATAAGATAAAAATCTTCCTAATTCATAATGCTTTTGAGGAAATCAAAGTGATAGTGGCTATGAAGGTGTTCTGTGAACTCAATGTGAAAAGATTAGATTTCATCTTGTTTCTACCAAAGCAACAGACAATGTTATACACTCTAAGTCTACAATGATTACAGCAGACAGAACAAAACCTTGCTGTAGTCAAGGAAGTGCAGATGTAAGCCACAGTAAAATACCACTTCACATTCTGGCATGGCTGCTGCTGAAATGGCAAGCACTGGCAAAAGTGTGGAGAAACTCGAAGCTTCAAACTATAGTATTTCCACCACTAGCAGAAATGAATAACAGTAGAGCCACTTTGAAAAACAGTATGGTCATCCTCAAACAGTTAAACAAACTTTGTGACCCAGTATTGTGTTACCAGCTAAGATAAAACATAAACCCACACAAAAACCTGACCATGAGTGTTATAAGCAATATTAAAAGAGCTCCCAAGAGGAACAAATTCCAAATGTCTGTCAACAATGGATGGATAATCAAAAAGGAATTGTCATACTGTAGACTTCTATTCAGCTATAAACAGAAGCAAAGTACTGATACATGTTTCAACAGGCATCAAAGCCCTGGAAGCCTGCTAAGTGAAAGAAGCCACATGGTATATGGTTACATTTATATGAACTGTCCAGAACAGGCAAATGCATATGGCAGCTTTGTGACTGACATAGGGCAGAGAGGAGAAAGAGATGGGAACAGTCTTTCTTTGGAGGTGACAGTGATTTTAAAACTCAATATACTAAAAAAAAAAAGGATAAATTGTACAATTCAATGTGTTTTATGGTATCAGAATTCTACTTAAAAAGTGAAAAGTATTTACGCTAAACCTACAAAAATTAAATGAACTATGTTTTCTTAGTTTTAAATTTTTAAATTTTGCAGCTCTACAGAAAATATTTTAATAAGTCTATTTTAATAACTCAGATTTGCTTCAACATATAAGGCAAATGGGAAGAAGTGGCAACAATGCCGTATTAAACAAAACCTCAAATACGCAGACCAGGGAACTTCTCAAAGCACTGCCAGTTGTTGTGGTCACATTACCCACAGAACGCCACTGGGAAATAACACAGGGCAATTTCCACATGTTGTCCATTGTACTAAAACATCTAAGCTGGACATTGGAAAGTCACGCACATGGCCACACCCATTACCTGCATATTCCTAATAAATGGACTCTATGCCTTACATACTGGATGAGGAAACGGGGTGAACCCAAAAGTGTGCTAGTCTTCTCACTACATAATTATGATTGACTATCAAATATTCTGTGGTTACTTTGCAGATCGTAATATAATCACAGTTCTAGTGGCTTCAGAATTTTTAAGATCATCACCCCATCAGCCAATAAGAATGCTCACCATAACTTTCTGAGTTTATATACTGAAATTTTTTTCTCAGTTGATAGTTACTATGCTATGGGCTACTTGTCCCTCGTCCACAAGATCCCACTGTGTGCTTTGCTTTAGGCATTGTAACTGAGGATCACAAGGGTCTGAGCCCTGGATTTTACTACTGGGAGTTAGCTGCACGATGGCATGACCAGCAGCAGAGGCAGGCTTTGCATGCTCAGTGGAGAAGAGTACAGTTCTCCGGGCAGGCACAACTCCATACAGTAATGAGATAGTAGCTACGAACTGGTTTGTAAAACGTGCCTCTGTGCTAGAGAGAACAAGCACAGACAAAGACCTTGGGAAAGGGTATTACACAAAGCAAAAATATACAGGACTTTCACTGCATACTCAATTCCATGGAGAACAACCATTGGTTTGTCTTTTTTTTCCTCTTTTCTCTCTCTCTCCCCCTCAGCGACAATTATACTTGAAGGCTCTCATAAAAATGTAATTGTCAGGTGAGCTCTCAAACTAGCTGATTCAGGTTAGAAAGACAAACCAGACGTTTCCAGTCTTTACAGATAATATCACTAGGTGCTAATGGAAATTATGAAATCTTACTGGAAATAGCTTTTGAAACCACAGGGTACTGGTGGGTTATATAAAGGTAAAATGGAAAACAGTGTATCAGAGTAAGAAAGGTAGACATACCATGGGATTTGTGTTGGCATGGGGTGTGATTATGAGATTCCTGAGAAGTGGTAAAAATACAAATAAATCAAGAAACCATTTTGGGGAAGGAATATGCACTGTAAGAAAGACATGTCAAGAGAAAGCAATAGTCCAAAATTACCTCGACATGATGTCTCAGAGCTCTCCATGGAGTCTAACTTTAAAGCATCGAATACTTCAAAATCAGATTTCTTGACATGGATCAAATTATTAATTGTGCCAAGCTGACTGGTAACCACAGGCTGAAACAGTGAATAATAACAAAATGACTGGATTCCCTTTTCAAATCCATCTTCTTCACCCAACCTCCTCTCTACTTTATAAAAATTCTCTAGTAGGGAGCTGTCTACTGAACCAGAGGGTGATAAGTCACAATGAGGCCACTGAGGCTCCCCTGCAGATCAAGGCCTTACCTCTGATGGATCATGAACCCACTGTCCATCCACAAAGAATTTGTACTGGTGTTCTCCCTCTGGAAGATCCAGGATGGCAACAAAGTCATTATGACTAGGGAAGAAAACAGAGGTCAAACAGCTCAAGTTCCTTAAGAAGACAGAATAGAGATGGGGCAATGACGGCACCATCCCAATGACCTTCTACATTCCTAAGCTACCACAGCCCTTGTGCCCACCCCTGCCCCCATGCAAAGTATAAATGCACCCTCGTTTTCTGTATCACTCAAGACATGTCCTTGTTAACCTCTCCCAATAACTTCATTCTTATTTAAAAAATATTTATTATGTACACAACATTCTGTCTGTGTGTGTGCCTGCAGGCCAGAAGAGGGCACCAGACCCCA
>LOJH01015872.1:4507-16654 GCA_001685095.1 Ellobius talpinus | reverse complement strand
GCCTCTGCCTCCCAAGTGCTGGGATTAAAGGCATGCGCCACCACCGCCTGGCTTATTGTTATTTTTTATATGCCTCTATGGAAAGCATGGTTTTGCCATGTGCGCCTCTGTGTGATTGTACACTTCACTCAGGTGACTCTTCTTAACCCTTAGGGTATAAATTATCAGATGCTCTGAATAAAGTTGGTTATGGCATGAGGCTTTCCACCTGACCTTTAGACCTGGCTCTCCCAGGAAAGTTGCAGGAGCCAACCTAGTCTACAGAGGGAGTTCCAGGGCAGTCAGGGCTAACACAGAGAAACCTTGTCCTGAAAACAAAACAAAGATGCCAAAACATTACTGGTAGGCCACAGCCTTGTGGCAATACACAGATTAATAGAAATGGGTTAATTTAAGATGGAAGAGCTAGCTAGGAATATGCCTAAGCCATTGACCAACAGTGTTGTAATTAATACACTTTCTGTGTGATTATTTGTGTCTGGGAAGTCGGGAAATGAAAGTGCAATCTTCATCTACAAAAAGAACTCAACCCCTTGTCAACCTCACACTCAAACCCATCACTTTAAGCCACGAGCTGTTGGCTCCATAACTCACCTGATAATCAAAAACACACCCTGCCCCACTTCACGAGCTCCTATGGTCACCAACAGTTCCCACATTTTCAAGTTCAAAGTCTCTTAACTGTGCACTCCAGCAAAACCAAAAATGAGTTACGTATCTGCCCCCCCCCACAGATGCACTGCACACATCTTCAAAAGCTTATGGTAGAAGAATAGAGACACCAAAAACAAACAAAACCATTCAGGCGAGAACAAGGGGGAAATCCTGCAAGTTTTCAGAGACAAGCACCCAGATTACATCCAAAGGAATGAAGATGAGAGAATCTCTTGCCCATGAGAAGACAATGGAGTTGGTATCAGCCAAGTGCTGGGTGTGTTGCATGTGCAAGCATGTGTGCATGCTTGTGTGTGCGTGTGTGCTTGTGTGTGTGTTGCAGGCAGGGTCTCACTCACTATGTAGCCCTGACTGACTTAAAACTCACTATGTAGACCAGGCTGGCCTCCAATTCACAGAGATCTGCTGCCTCTGCCTCCCATTTGCTGGGCTTAAAGGTGTGTGAGCCGCCACTGCCTGGTTTGAAAATATCCTTGGCATGGAGTCCTTTAGTTCTTAATCTTCCCTTCACTGCTCGGAGTAAAAGGCAGACTTTCTGGGCCCTCCCGAGGCTAAGAGGCTTTGCAACACACACCTCCCCTGTGCAAGAGAAAGAAGCCAATCTCGGAAGATTAATTATTCCAGAATATGAATGAGTGCTAAGAAATTAGCAAAAGCCCCCCACCCCCATAACTACTTCTTGGGAACGGTTTTGAGGCTTTGAACTGTATCTGGTTGAATTGGTGATTCGTGCTTATAATCCTTACGCTTGGAGCCTGAGGCAGGATGTAACTGAAGTTGATAGCCTGGGCTATACAGCAATATGCCCTCTAGAAAAACAACACAAGACTGGGGCCAGGGAGATGTTCAGAGGGTGAAGATGCTCCCTGCCAAGCCTCGTGACCTGAATTTAATCCCTAGGACCCACATGGCAGAGAAAACTAGCTTCCGTAAGCTGGCCTCTGACCTCTTGTCACATACACATGCACACAAAAATCAATAAATGTAAAAGAACTTAAAAAGCCCTAACGGCCACCAGTACGATAATAACCTCAAACAAAACCTCGCCTACAACCTGCAGCCACAGGAAGGGTGGCCTTTCAGTACCTATGCCCTTACTCGAACCAAGCTTTTGGTCCCTTGCTCTGCAGACCTGGGCCCCAGGTGCAGCCCAGACCCTCAGAACAAGTTCTCCCCAACTGCTTGCTGCAGAGTGAACAAATCTGCCAGCCCACAGCCTTCCAGAATGCCGGCTTTTTCACAGAGCCACACTTGCCCCTCTGTGAGGCCACTGAGGCTGTGGTGGGCCTGGCTGGGTTAGGGGCAGCCAGGAGGGTTTTGTTTCCTGACAATTCTAGAGGCAAGTTTGGGTTGTGCTCCTTCCCAGGGCTTCTGGGAAATGTTTGCCTCTCTGTCTGGCAACTCTGCCCTATGGCTGAGGCCAAGAACCCTCTGAACAAACAGCCTGCTGCTTACACGGAGCAATCGGGGAGGACAGCCTCTCGTCTGGGAAGCATACTTCCTGGATGCTCCTTGCCAGGTGTGACTTTCTGCTTATTCCAGATCAGGTGGAGAGCCTTAGTGGAGCCAGCAACCCACCCCTCCTTAGCGGAGCCAGCAGCCCACCCCCCTGTCAAGTCTCAAAAAAAGGTCACAGATCACAAGGCACTGGGACAAAATGTCCTTGCCTTATCTAGATGACACTAGAAGCCCAAGCCTTCACTGAGTGGTAAGAGCTGACAACTATATGGCCACACCTTGTATTCCAAAGCACAGGCCAAACCAGGAAGCCATTAAACCAGGAAGCCTTGCCTCTCTTTCTACTGTGGGAGTGGGACAAGGCCAACTGGAGGGCAAACTCCACCTCCGATTTCCTTGAAGACAGCCTAATCTTTGAGGTTGAGGAAGGGGTGGTGTGTGTGTGTGTGTGTGTGTGTGTGTGTGTGTGTGTGTGTGTAGAATCTCAAATCTGCCAATTGATTTCTAAAATAACTTGGATTTCCAGAAAAACCTCAAAACCAAGCTGAGACACACAGAGGACCTGCCCTGGCTGGGCTACGTGTTCACACTTGGTACAAATGGCCAGACCACGTTCCCTTGTGGAAAGGAATCTAATCTATTAGTATCACTGCGATCCCATCTTTAAGGTTCATCCAGTTCTCTTTGTTTCTGGAGACGGGTCTCACGTCCCTCAGGCTGACTTTGAATTTCAGATCCTCCTGCCTCTACCTCCCTTGAGCTGGGATTATAGGAGTGTGCTACCATGCCTGGTTTATATGACCCTGGGAATTGAACCCACGGCTTTGGACGCTGCTATGCGGTAAACTCGCCTGCAGCTCAGCCTCGTTTGTCCAGTTATGAAGGTGCACGACTTGCTGTACTTTTGCTGTGGTAACTTCCTGGTTTCCACTGCCACTCATTTATTCACGTTCATTGTACACGTAACTTGGCTTTCACCCTGCTGCTTTCAAGCCACTGACCTTCTTAATTCCTAAGGTCACCAGCCGATCAGCAGATATTTCTTCAGTGCCCACTGTGTGCCAGTGATAGACAGGGAGCGGAGCAGAGGAAATCACAGTGCCTGAGGTGCTCCTACTATATTGGGGGAAGATGGACAATGAGCAGGCATAGAATAATTCCAGGTATGGGTAAATACTGAGGAAAAGATTGGAATGACGAGAACAGCCGCCTTGGAGATTCAAGCTAAGAACATTTTAGACAGGAAAAACAACAGTCTCCCAAATCATGAGGAAGGACAGTACTTATGTCTAAGGGATGGAAAAGATTACTGTGGCTGTGGCTTGGTCCATGTTAAGGTGATTGAAAGTCTAGAAAGCTGTAAGGACCCAGGCTACACAAGTCTTTGGATTTTTTTTCTAAGTACTTTTATCTACCTGTCACAGAAGGCACAGATGGTTTGTCAGGCATGGCAGGGACACAGGGACAGCTGTGCTGTCTCCTACAGCACACCAAGTACTTCTTTTCAGAGACCTTCATTCAGACCAACTCAGAAAACAATTTCAGCAGCAGCCAGTGTGAAACAGGGCTGGAGTCTGTTTAAAACAGAAAGATACCCAGGGAAAACATGAACCACAACCAAAGCACCGTGTGAGCTTTGCAAAGACTTAAAAATGTTTCTCGATGTGTTCTCATTACGAAGCGCTGGCCTGGAACTCGGAGATCACTGACTTCTGCCTCTGCCTCTGCCTCCTGAGGGCTGGGGTAAAAAGGCGTGTGACACCATGCCCAGCGTCAGATGTTTTAAAGATAGGTTTTGAGCGTGGGACTCTGAGAGACACAGAGAAGCTCAAGGAACGAGTAGGACAGCCAAGTGTGAGCATGAATTTGGAAGCGAGAGCTGGGATTGTGTCTCAGCATCAGCCCTGTGCGCCATTCTGCTGGCTCTCAAGGTAAATCTTCAAGTGTTGCTAAGAAACCTTTTCCTTTTCTCTCTTATAAAGTTTATTTTCAGCCAGGTGGTGGTGGCGTATGCCTTTAATCCCAGCGCTCAGGAGGATCTCTGTGAGTTCCAGTTCAGCCTGGTCTACAGAGCGAGTTCCAGGACAGTCAGGACTGTTACATGGAGAAGTTCTGTCTCAAAAACCAAAACAGAAAAACAAATTTATTTCCCTTTTCATGCGTCTGTGTGTCAGCGTGTGTGCCACGTGTATAGACCTGCAGAGGCCAGAAAAGGGCATCTGATCTGGAGCTGGAGCTATAGGTGGTCATGAGCCGCCATGAATGTGAGTGCTTAGAACTGAACCTAAGCCCTCTGCAAGAGCAGCAAGAACTCTTAACTGCTGAGCCATCTCTCCAGTCCCTTCTCGGTCTTTTACATACGTGAAATTATAAGGTGGTCTGAGGGTACCTTACATGGGATCATAATCTGATAAAGAAAACCAGGACCCACTAGGGTTGCATAAGGGACTGGATACAGCTTTTTTACTATTTTTTTTAAACTATAAAGAAGTTTTAGAGCCGGGAAGCATGAAAGGCCTTAAGCACATATTAATTGTGTAGAAATACTTTATTTTCTAAAGGATTTATTTATTTTTATTTTATGTGTGTGTTGGCCTGCACATATGAATGTGTACACACATGCCTGGCACCCACGGAAGCCAGGAGAGGGCATCGGAGTCCCTGGACCCGGAGTAAGAGATGGTTGTAAGCTGCCATGTGAGAGCTGGTATCTGAACCCAGGTCCTCTGCAGGAGTAGCCAGTGCTCTTAACTGCTGAGCGTCTCTCTAGCCCTGCTGGAGTTCTTGATCCTCAGCTAGTGAGGATCCAGCCAGATCCTCAGACTCCAGGGTGAGGGGTCTCCTTTCCCTCTCATGCCCATGGTCTTACATCTTTGTAGCTCGCCTGGGTATAAAGAGGAGTGAGCTGGCCTCGATGATAATGTGTCTACTGTGGAAAAGGCCTCTCCCGCTCTATTCAGGTAGCATCCTACAAAGACCTAAGGAAAAAATTCCTATTTGGGGCTGAGGAGGGGGCTCAGGGGTGGAGCCCTTGCCTAGTCTGTGAATAACACTGGGTGTGTGATCCCCAGCAGGCCCTTCAAAGGAGAAGCTTGTGCTTGTCTGGACTGGAGGGGTGCCATGGGGCACAGGTGCTCAGTTCTTCCACAGAGAACTTGGGGTTGTTTTCAGTGTGGGCTAAATTCTCCATCCGGATGGAGGATTTAGGGTGCACTCAATACCTCCTCCCTTTGCCTTTTCCATCTGAAGCTACTACAGTTTCAGGGAAGGAAAAGGGCACAGTGTGACAGGTAGGTGTGACAGTTTGACACAAGCTAGAGTCATCAAAGAGAAGGCAGCCTCAATTGAGAAAAAATCCCTCCAAAAGATCTGGCTGTAGGCATTGTCTTAATTAGTGATTAACTGGAGGGCCCAGCTCACTGCAGGTCGTATTACCTGGGGCTGGTGTCCTGGGTTCTATAAGAAAGCAAATTGAGCCAGTCAGTAAGCAGCACCTCTCCATGGCCTCTGCTCAGCTTCTGTTTCCAGGTTCCTGCCTATTTGAATTTCTGCCCTGACTCCCTTCAACGGGGGTCCTACAATGTGGAAATGTAAACCAAAAAAACCCTAACCTCAACTTTCTTTTGGTCACAATGTCTCGTCATAGCAATAGTAACCCTAATGAGGATACTGGCCCTGTCGCCTTGGGCCTGCCAACCTCTGGCCTACATTTCCCTCACTTGTTTCAAAAGCTGGTTGAGGACCAGCTCATGCCTGTAATCCTAACCCTCTAGAGGCTGAAGCAGGAGGATGAATTTGAGGCCTGCTGGGCTATATAGTGAGCTCCAGGCCAACCTGGGCTACATGATCAGATCTGACTCAAAAAAACAAAAAGACCACAGGAGGGCCATCAAGGGTTGAGGACACCCTGGGCTGGAGTGAGGCCTGGCTCAAGAAGTAAATGAAGAAATGGACTAATGGGGGGGCCATTGAAAAATTAAAAATATACATCACTATCACCTGAGGCCAAGGGACACTCAGCCTCCTCACCCCTGATTGTTCCACACACATCAGATGGGATGGATTTCAGGCCAGGCTCTTTTGGCTTCGGGACCTCACACACCGAGCGCCAGGGTATCTTGAGGCAATTGGGCACATGAATCCCTCTTCCTCTGTCTCGAGGTTCAGGAGAAGACTTTGGCAACCTCAGAGAAGCCCATCAATGTTTAATTTCACCAGCAGTGATCTGAAACAGACTTCCCAGCATCTCCCTGTACCATTCCCACTCGGACAAAAAGGAGAAGAAAAAGACATGTATGTTCAGCTGCCATTTCCTCAGCAGAGTGATTAATCAATTAATTATTCCATCTCTCTGCCAGTCACGCGCATTTCGGAGTGTTTACCATATGCCTCCTTGTATTGTTGGATGGCGGAGGAGCCAGGGTGGGAGCCTTGTTAGGAAACGGGATCTGGGAGCTGACAGAGACGCGCTCCCAAGTGGGCCAGGTGCCAGCCTTGGGATGGAGGACCCAGCTGGCCATCCCGCCGTTCACCCTCACACGTCCTCAGACCAAAGCCATCCCAGGGCTGGCTGCCCTTAGCCTTCACCACGTTTTCCTCCCAGCCTGTCTTACTTACAAGAGTTTTCTACCCTGCCAATGCAATGGCCATTCAAAGAAAAAAAAATTTAGGGGGATAGATCATGTATGTCAGGGTGGCCTTGGCTTTGTTACATGTGATGTCGAACCCCCAGCCTCCCTCTTCCAGCTCCTAAGTGCTGGGATTGAAGGCAGGTGTCGCTGCCCTTCCAGCTTCTCTTATGCTTCTCGCTCTCGGGTTAGGGATGTAGCCGATGTGTGCTTGCTTCTGTGTTTTCTGTGGATAGGACGATCGGGTGAAAGGATGTCTCAGCAGAAATGTTGCATCTGCTGCTGATGGGTTGAACTAGTAAGTAGTTTTGCTGTGTCTTCTCCAGGATGTTGCTGTGGACATCAGTCTTCAGTGCTGCGGGGAGGGACCCCGGTCCACCCTGGAATATGACATGTGTTTGCCTGGGGAACTGCTGACCTCGTTCTCCCAACTGTTCCCTGGGTGGGGCTGTTGAGAAATGGCAGGTTGCCTGCATTCGTCAGCAGCCCTCTCTCTCCTGGGAAGAAGTTTCTGGAACTCCCAGTGTTGTGAGGTAGTCACCAGAGAAGACACTTGGATGCAGTGTCAAGCCAATAGGAAGTCTTTATCAGCAGGCTGGTGACAATGCTAGGTGCTCGGGGCCTGAGTGTAGTCCTGAGCTTTTCTCAGGGTGAGCGTTTGAGCACAAAAAACATGCTCTGGGTTGACATCCTTCAGTAAGCAAGAACAGTCATCCCGAAGCAGAACTGCAGAAGCCAAAGAAGCAAGGTTAGTACATTCAGGAAATTTCCAGAACAGTGGATTTGGCTGGATTAGGTCTTTGTTCTCATTCTGGCAGGTGGTGCTGCCTGTGTGCTGGGGTTCAAAGCCTGAATGGTACTTCCACCATCACGGTATCAGTTGTGCTAACGTCTGGGGGGCTGTTACACCACAGCTCACTTTGAAGAAGCAAATGAAGAAGGAGGCTTCTTCCTCCACAGCCGAATCCCATTGTTCTCCGGTCCTCATGCCCCCATCCCAAGTACAATGTCATCTCTTCCCACCTATACTCAATGCTGGATATTAAGATCTGACCCTCACTATGTAGCCCAAGCTGGCCTTGAACTCATGAGCAGTCCCACTGTCTACTGAGTGCTGGCATTACAGGCACCACCATCAGGCTCTGATATCCTCCAACTTCTGTAAAACCCAACCTGGAAGCTGGTGAGATAGATCAGTGGGGAAGGGTGCTTGACACCAAGCCTAACGACCTGAGTTCAACCCTCTGGATTTCTGTTGTGTTTCTGTTCTGTTCATGAATGTTACAGAAGACTGTTCTTTGCCAGACTGAGGTCAAGGAAAGCGGTAATTCTACTATGGGGGTAGATTCGTGTAGTTCTCATATGAGCCTGCCCTTTGCATCGGAGGGAAACGGTTACAAGGTACACTGCAGAAAGCGAGCTCTAAAACAATTGGGTCAAAGGAAGCAGGGAGAGTACGAGTATTATTAGCTGATTTTATGTGGCAGAGACTCCAAGCAAAAAAGTGAGATTGGGACTTCCATTGTAGCTCTGTTGGTGGAGCATCTGCCTAGTATGCTTGAAGTCCTGGGTTTGATGCCTAGCACCACAGAAACCACACGCTTGTAATCTCAGTAGCTGGGAGGGAGAAGCAGGAAGAAAAGTTCCACTTGGTTTGGGTATAGCCTGGGATACACGAGAGCCTGTTTCAAAATCAAAGCAAAATCGACAAGATTCAGTTGATCCACTTCTCCCTTGCTATGCACACCATCAACCACTTTCAACTGCCAAAGGCTTGCCAGTGGAAAAGCTCCCCCGAGCGTGGCATCCGGGCCTCATCCCATACCTCCACTCAAGCACAGGTCTCCGGCAGTCTCCTTGGGGCCTCCAAGAATCATGCAAACAAAGTTGTGAAAACTCTTAGCCCACATCCTCTTTGTTCATGAGGGAGATGGTTCTCCGTAGATGTGTGGGGCGGGAGAGATGGCTCAGTGCTAAGGGCATTTGCTGCTCTCTGCAGAGGACCAATCTTTACACCTATGTCAGGTGGCTTACAACTGCCTATAAATCTAGCTCAGGGATATTCAATGTCCTTTTCCAGTCTCCAGAGGTACCCACACATACCAGCACACACTCTTTTTCTCATGCACACTTAAATAAAACATATCTTAAAAAATTAATTTATAGCCGGGCGGTGGTGGCGCATGCCTTTAATCCCAGCACTTGGGAGACAGAGGCAGGCGGATGATCTTTGTGAGTTCGAGGCCAGCCTGGTCTACAAGAGCTAGTTCCAGGACAGGCTCCAAAGCTACAGAGAAACCCTGCCTCGAAAAACAAAAACAAAAACAAAAAAATTAATTTATTCATCACTCTCTGTTCCTTCATGACTTTTTCTAGTTTTTTTATTTTTAAAATTACATATTTGTGTATGTGTGTGTGTGTGTGTAGTGTATCTGTGTTCATGTGCCACCACATGCATGAGATCAGAGGACAGATGGTAGGAGAGAAGTCTCTGCTCGTACCATTTGGTTTCTGGGGTTGTAAGGCTTGGTGACAGGTACCTCTGCCCACTGAGCCATCTCATCAGCCTGTGGATTTTTATTCTACTTTCACTTTGATGCTGGCATCCTCTACTTTATTGACCCTGTATGATAAGTCTTGAAGTAAGGCTATAAAATCGCTCCAGCTTCATTGAGCTGGGATCAACCACCACAATTGCAATGAATTTCCAAATGGATTTTTGCCTGGGGTTGTGTTTCCCTCCTTTGTCTCTACAACATGTAGAGACAGTGTGACATGCTTTGCTGTAGACATCACACCCACGATTTCTCATGTTTATAATGTTACTTGAACATGACTTTTCAAGTCCCTAGTTCCAAATCAATTCCTGACTGAATACACTACTCCCTCCCATCCCACTAAAATCCAGTCACTCTTACTGCCTTTTCATAGATTCCACCTTGTTTTCCACACAGACACCATGTTTTATCAGCATGGGGCTTTTACTGTTCCTGGATCTTTACTCCTTCATTTATCCCTCAGGCTTTATTGCCCTGGCTGGAACATACTGTACACTGCTGGGTAGCAACATTGAAAGCAGGCATCCTTGCTTTGATCCTGATCTCAGGGAAGGAATTTCTCAGTTATGTTCTGAGGCTAACTTGTGAAGAATATATGTCGACACAGGGATTGTGTCACCTAGGCTGGCCCTGGATTCCTGAAACTTCTGCATCTGTTTCTCACAGGTGTGTGCCCCCACACCTCACTCCTATAGATGTATTACTTACGGCTCACAGGAAGCAAAAGTAACAAGGTGTCCCTCACTTCTCTTACTTTGGCTAACAGTCCAATGTGCATATTCTGTGTAACTGTCTAGGAAAACTGAATGAGATGATTTAAATTTAAGCTTTTTCCCACTAACAAAGAAAGAATCATCGTCTTAAGTGGAGACTGTGGCCTTTCAGTGACAATGACAGACGCTGTGCTCTACACTGGGGACTGAGGAATAGACGCCGGGCCTCTGGACTGCTCTCAAAGACAGAAGCAGTTTCAGGGACAGCCCTGAGGGAGGGTCATTCTCAGGCTGCTCTGGGTTACTAGGGAAGGTTTGGAGAGCACTCCTGGAAGTTACCAGTTGGGCTGGGAACGTTGTGTGGTTGGCAGAGGACAGAAGCATGCCTGAGGTCCATTGTTCAGGAGGGAGAGGTAGGATGAGAAGCTGAAGATCGTCTTTGCTACACAGGGAGCCTGAGGTCCACCAGAGCTATAGACGCCGTCCCCACAGACGCACAAGGCTCACACTTCCTTACAGTCAAGCTGCCCTAGGCCTCAAACTCCTCAACCTTACGCTCTTACCCTGTCTAGGCGCTCAGCATCTCACACAGGCCCAAGCTCCTGGGTAGCGCTCTGCTTCTAGGAGTGGAGCTGGACTCTTGTTGAACTATTGTCGTGAAACTGCATTCCTTGGTATGGCCAGTTATTAGGCCATTCATGTAGGGCAGACTTTGGCGATTGTTTGGTGAGCAAACAAGTGTGTGGTCTATGGCTGGAGACCATCTTGGCTTTCCTCTACTGAAAACAGAGATTGAACTTGGAGTGCTGTCTCTTCTTTTTAAGATGATATTGATTTGTGTGGGGAGGAAACATGCGCCACACTGAGTGTGGGGGTCAGAGGGCAACCTGCCGGAACCAGTCCCTTCCTCCACATGGGCTCCAGGGATTGAACTCAGATGGTCACGCTTGGCAGCAAGAGCCCTTTCCTGCCGAGTCATCTTGCCAGCCCACGGTCTGTGCTCATTTTAGTTGGTTCTTTTGTTTTCGAGAGAGGGTGTCTTTGTGCAGCCTTGCCTGTCCTCAAACTTGCTGTGTAGCCCAGGCTGGCTTCAAACTCACAGCGCTCCACCTGCCTCTGTCTCTTGAGTGCTGGAATTAAAGGCATGCACCACCACTGCCTGGCACAGTCTGTGCTCTTAATGGCTGAGGTTACATATACTTTTTCTTAACCTTCATGAGCTAATTCTTTAGACTTAAAGCCAAACTATGTTCTTTTTTAATCTAATGTTTTAAAAATACTATGTCCTGGAAGAAAGTTATTGGTCTATAATACATTTTCACATTGTCTATGAATCAATCGATCAATGCAGCCATCTATATGGGACGAGCTGTGTAAGCTACTGGAAGGAGGTCTACAATGAAGGGGGGTTCCTAAGGCCGTCTCCTGCTAGGGTGGGTGGGTAAGGGGGGAGGGGAAGCCCTTTGAAGAGCCTTTGTTAGTCATTGCTGAAGGAACTGCTAATCAATTAATTAATTAATTAGCAATCAGCAAATGGCATCCAGTGGAGAAGTGTGGCTTAGCTCCCAAAATGCTAATTATTGGCCCCTTCATGGAGCTGAGACTTGTAGGGCAGACTGTGGCAGGGTCTCAGATGAGCTGGCGCCCAGGCGCTGAGAGAAGGCTGTGGTTCTCATTTCTACCAGCGTGTCTGCCAGCTTTTATCTGGTGAGATTAATTAGAACTTTGAGAAGTACAAGTTCGAGCCATAAAATATTAACATTCATATCACTGATAATGCCTAAGTATCCTGAAATAGCTTGGGGCCACTTCAGGGTGTGATTGCTTTGACTGGTACTAAGAAGTTCAGTTTTCCACTCTTTCAAGGGAAGGTTTTTCTGTGGCCTGCTCACTGGCTCTGAAAACTCACTGGTTGCCCTTTCAGTCAGTCTTGCCTGTGTGTGCCTGCTCATTCATCCCCTGCCTCCCAGAAGATGTGACAAGACGCACGTGGAACCATAGTGGAACCATAGCTGTGCCGTGACTCTCCGGAGGCCTCCAGCGAGATGCTCTGGGTTGTTCCTCACTACACACACACACACACACACACACACACACACACACACACACACACAC
>LOJH01015871.1:0-20609 GCA_001685095.1 Ellobius talpinus | reverse complement strand
AGAGAGAGAGAGAGAGAGAGAGAGAGAGGGAGGACGGGGTTAGGGGGCTTCAGAGACTTTAAATCTCCAGCCCTCAAGAAGAGACTGGACTTTCAGTTTTCCGAGTCCCCCTCTGCTTTGCAGAGGGTCTTTTTCTCTGTGTTTGCCACATGTGTTTTATCTTACCCCCAATAAATGCCTTCCCCCCCAACTGTCGATTCTGTCTGTGGTGCTTGAGATTTCTCTGCCTCTACTACCTGTTGTATTCCAGATCTTTCCTGCCTTTTAATTTTTTAACTGACAGAGAAAAATGAACCCAATCTAGACCCCTAGACTATATTATTTCGAGACCCCTAGACTCTATCAACAGAAGCACATTTTCCAGCCATTCCAGGAGACAGAGCCAGGTCCAGGATCAGGCCTAACGTTCCCAGCAGCTGTGGGGGCCATGGTGCAAATGGAATGATGGTAGCCCACGGAGGGGGGGCGGTGGAGTGGTGGTGGTGATGGCCCCCTCCCCATGCAGGACTCCACCGTGGATCTCAGGAAGGGTGAGAGGACCAGTGGGTCAGAAGTTCTAAGGGCCTTCCCAGAAGGGAAGGTGACAGATTCTTCAGGAAACAGCTGGGGGCAGGGCTCCAATAGAGGCCTTTATTCTCTCCAGCTCAGAAACAAGACAGAATCTCTTGTCTCAGCAGAGGCCTTCCCATGACATCCCATCAGCCCTTGGCCTCAGAACTTCTCAGGGGCACACAGACCCAGACTCATTCTGTGGGCACCTTCTAACCCCACAGGCAAGTCTCCCAGTCCTCTGCAAACCGCAGGCCTGTTTTGCCTTTCTTTGCTTCCTGACAGAGGGACCCTCTGCAGAGGGAAGGGGGAGGGTGTCTGTGCTTTGGAGGTCAAATGACTAGGTTTTAATCTTGTACTGGCCACTTTCTAGCTGTGTGACTGTGGACAATTTGGTTGATCTCTGTGCACCCCAATTTCATCATTTATAAAGTGGGGACAGAGGTAGTACCTACTTTACAGGGTTATTGTGATCATATATGTGCTTGGAGTGGAGGCACTAAGGAAAATATTCGCACCCTACCACTGTGCTGACCATGCCAACCATGTGACACAGTCTGCGGCATATTCTAGCTCTATGTATTGCACCTGGGGAGAATGCTGGTTGTCATTGCTACTGCTGAGGACAGGCAGGTAGCTAGCCTACAATGGTTGGATGGTGCTAAGCAAAACACGTCCATCCGCTGAGCCTCCAGATGTGGGCTTGTGAAATGGGGAGAAACAGCTTTACTGAATGGTTGTGTGCATGGAATCTTAGCATTCTACGATTTCTTGTAAAAGAGATCAGAAGAGACGACCTTATCTAAGAGAGGATGGAGGAGAGATCAGATCAATTTGAAAGACAGAGAAGCAGGGACGAAGAAAGGTAAAATAATTCATAATAGACTATAGTTCAGAGACAAGGACAGGAATGAGAGGAAGTACAACGAAAGAGAAGGGGACAAAAGGCTGTGAGGCAGGACAGGGTCCGTGTGATGTGAGTGCTGGTGACCCCACACTCTGGAGACTGAGTCAGGAAGACTGCTTGTTTATGCACAGACTGGCCTCCCCCTGTGACCTGCCACAAGAAGCCAGTGACTGGCTAGCATGTGTGAGGCCCTGGATTTGATTGACACCATAGAGTGGGCAGAGGTAGACCCAGGCTTGGGAAAGAGCTAGACAGAATAAAGATGGGCTGAGAGGACAGCTGGTGGGTGCTTCACGGCTGTCTGGTGAGGACTTCTCTCTAGTTCTTGAATGCCCCTTCTTTCCCTGTCCCCAGGAATAGAGACACTCAGCCCTCTGCACTGAGTGCCGAGGTCCCGCCAGAGGTCTTAGGACTAGCTGGGTTCAGTGGACCTGCAGGCTTATAGTTCTTGAGGGCTAAAATGATGTCCAGGATTCATTATTTAAGTCCCAGTAGTGACAGTTTGACTGCCTGGCCACCTGTGATATGGCCTGAAGTACTTCTCATGTCAGGACTTTTGCTACCCCTATAGAGATGTTTTCTGGGACCCTTTCAAAACCCTTCTTCAGTTTCTGTGACGACAGATGACTCAGCCGCTAAACAACTGTTTGGTGAGTCCAACTGTGTTTCTACCTGAAGGGTAGTGTGACCCCAGCAGACTGCCCAGGCCATAGGATGGATGGGTGCTCAGTCTGTGCATTTGGTCATCCTTGCCTCCCCGGCTGGAGAGGGCTCTTCCTCCTCCTGTGCCCCATGGTCACGTGGCTTGGGCTGTAACTATTCCCCTGAGATGCATCAGTAGGTCAGGGGAAGGAGGACTGGAAATGGCCCAGTAAAAGGCTTGGGCCCCCTGTAAACACAGAGCAGGGGCCTTTGAAAGCCCAAAGCATTTTTATGTGCTAGTTAAAGGGCCTTCCTGTTGTGTCGCCAGGATTTACGGGGAGGTGGGGGGGTAGGGGACGGTGAGGCCAAGTGCAGCCTTCATGTACTGACTCACTGACTTCCAGAGGAAAGGGGAGAAAGGGAGGGCCTAGGAACTTCTTGGCTGTCATACTGCACTTCAAGGAGGGACTGGATGCCTTGAAATCCTGAATAGTCTGTACCCCACCCCCAGTAGGGGCAGTGATACTGACCAACGCAACAAGATCAGTCCCGGTCAGTGGCATCCACAGCCAAGGAGGAGGCCCAAGACACTGGCAGAGCTCACAGGGTGGAGTCAGAAGTGCTCAGAACTACACAGAACTCAGACAGTGCTTCACAGGAGAGGGTTCCATTCCAAGGCCCTTGTCTACGCTCAGTGTCGCATGCCAGCATCAAGGCACTCCTGGGAGTGTCTTCTCCATCACCATTCATGAGCAGGAGACTGTCAGCTTGCTTTCCTATAACGTCTGATAGGAATGTGATATTTGTGAATTTAAACCTAAAACAAAAGCCTCACAAAATGAACAAGCTACTCCCCCATGGAACAGTGAGGTCCATAACCTGATCCCTTTTTCTCCCTGGCAGAAGTGGGTTCGGCATGTGGGAACTGGGAAAAAAGTTCCTCCCTGACCTGTGTGGAAGGAGGAAGCTGCTGGTCCTTGCTCTTCACAGCCCTCTGCTCACACACTCAACAGTTCGTGACCCAGATCCTCGGTGCCTGTGTCTAGGACCGAAGGAAGAAGCTGCCATTCGTTGGTGCTCTGGCGTTAGGCTCCGAGCTGGTGATTTTCCGACCTGTTCTCTTCCATCTTCCTGCCTCCTGGAGTTGGAGACACTCTTTCCCTCACTTTGTTGGGAGCAGTGGTGTCACACTGTGCCTTTGTCCCTGAGGCCTGGCTGGTCTCTATCTTACTCTTCATCCCTCCCTTTGCTCTGTCTGCTTCTGGATTCACTTCATCCTCGGTCCATCCTACCAGGGAAGCAGCGACCACAGACACACTCAGGATCTGGCATCCTCGGCTCTGCACTCAGGCAGAAGGATTTCTGTATTGACCTCACTGTGATCCCTGTCCCAGTCTTCTGGCCTGAGGTGGTCATGAGGCCTCGGGCCTCTGGCAATCCTTCCCTGATGCTGCTGTTCTTCCTCTGCTCCTCTGTGACCCTATTGAGTTTCCTCAGCTCTGGCCAACCAAACATGCCATATGGGGGAGAGTTACATTTCCTGTATATGCGTCAAAATATCTGAGCGGATGTGAAATAGATCAGACATGTATAAAAATAAACTTTTACAGGGTGACTGACTACTCCCCTCCAGGGGGAACCAGTGATTCACTTTTCATCTTGGGCCCAGAAACTTGGCTGGGGCCTTAGGGACCACACTTCACACGTGGCTCCCTACAGCCATCCTGCCTCACTTTTTTGGGCTTAGGGCCAGCTTCTCTCATGATGGCATCCTCCCCAGGGTCCCTGGTTATGGAAACCCCTCCACAATAGGCTGGCAATTAGCAAGGCACCTTCCTGGGCCCCAATCTCGTGTTCTTTCAGTTCCCCCTTTCCTCTAACAACCCGTGACACTAGAACTCAAGGTCCCAGGCTCAGCTACAGTGGGACTACTCCATCACCTCTTCATATAATCAGAGCGCATGATGAACACATATTAGACATCCTTTACCTACTGTGTAAGTGAGCCCTTCTGCACTAAAGGGCCTCTTTCTCTGGGCTATATTCACTGCATAGTCTTCTCAGCCATCTGCTTCTCAAGGTTGTTTGTTGTTGAGTCATCTTCTCTATCTTCCTGCTCCCGGCTAATTCAGCATCTCCATGGGCTACCTGAGGCCGATTCTCTCTTTGCTGATAGTTGGCAGAACTCAGCGTTCTTGCTCCCTATTAGAAATGTCTCCACAGATGTAGCCCCAAATCCTGTACTCAGTCCACATGCTCTTGCACGGATACGGGGAGAGGTCAAGTGGAAAGCATATATGGTAGTTTGGGACCGCTCAGGGTAGTCTGTCACCTGGAACAGCCAACCCCTGGGATTTCTACCATTCATGGGCCGCTGGTTCCTGTCAGGCCAAGAACCTAGCCTTGTTATGACTTTAATCTCTTCCCATCAAGGAGCAGGAGGGTCTCAGTGCTGGAAACACCATGCTCAGCACACAAGCTCCGTCAAGACCCAGAGGCTAGGGGCTCATTTCTGTTTCCCCATAGGTATCTGGTTTGGAGAGTTACTCCACCTTCTCACCTGGGCACAAACTGGCAGGAGAGGACCTTGGGGTTGCCTTATCTGACTCCTGCTCAGCTTGCTAACCCTGGGTCATTGCCGCACATGCTCAACTGAGCATCTCAGCTGAGCCTGACGTCTGATGCACACCTGCCATCCTACCAGGTAGCCAATGAGCTTGGGCCCTCAGCCTCAGTTTAGCTGGGACCTCCCATTCCTTTGCCACCTACCCACTGTTAACCTCTGTTGAGTAGCTTGTATCGAGACTAATTGCAAATTCTAGAGATGAACTCAGGCCCGCAGTTCTGGTTTTGGATCTGTATCTTAGGTGGGAAGACACCACCCTAGAGTTCTAGGGACAGCTTCTGTGTCCTTGATTCTACTCTATAACATTTTATCAAAGCTGCAGGATAGAGAATTCCTGCCACTCAGGCCGATGCCATAATCTTCAAAGGAATAGTCAGTCACCTTGGAGTGACTTGGAAATCATTCATCCAATCCATTCAGGTTTCACACTCTTCCACGCAGCCTTGTGCAGGTTGGGCGCTTAGCCGGGATGTTCTTGCTGCCTTCCATGGCTCCTTCAGCTCATTCCAAGGCCCCTCCTGAACAAAGCCCTCTGATGTCCCACCCTATACCCTTTGGTGCCAGTAGCTTCTTTCTCTCCCTAGTAGCAGTTTAGGCATGAAAGTGGCAGGCTTACGTGTCTCCCAAAAGATGTACCTGACTGACCTGGCCCAGCCCAGAATCCATTTCAGTGTAGGTCCTTATGTCTATGCCCCAAGCGTGACTGACAAGGGATGAACATAGGAATGACTAGCGATCTGTGAGAGGTGGAGTTCATTCAGGCTAAGACTCTGTTCCTGAGATTCAGTCCTGTATGCCCGACAGCACAAGAGTTTGGCCTGCCTGCCAAGGAGCTGGCCAGGGAGGCCACTAGTGACATCTAGTGGCCACAGCTAGATGTCACAAGGTGGGAGTTGTGTTTGGCTCTGGGACCAGGCTACTAGGCTCCTCTAGCTGACTGGGACAGGCTTTTGACTTCTCCAGGGTGCTGGAACAGCAGCATGGGGCAGGGATAGGAGGTCTGGATAGACATCATGCCTGCTTATTGCCAAAAGAGCTTGTCTTACCCCTGTGCTCTCCTGCCTGGTTCCTCTGGGTTCTTGGAGTCGCATAAGATCTGCCATCTTCCTCTTGCTCAGAGAGTCCCCTAAAGAGCTGCCTGTCCTACCTAAAGCTAGGCTTGTGGACTGTGGAGCAACCTCAAGAGACCTCTCCTACAGAAGCCAGCACAGGGTAGGCCTGAGGATGGATCTGGCCACAGGATTGAGGACTTGCTGTTAGTGACACTGGGCTCCCCTGGGCCTTATGGGGGATGAGCATGCCATGTGCTTGAGATGTGCTTCTGAGCAATAAGGTTCCCCTTGAGGTGGAGGCTGCAGGGAGTTCCTAGAACCAAAGACTGTAGGCTCTCAGCGCCCCCGGAATAAACAGCTCTCCAGATGTACCCCACTTTCCCTAACAACCCTTTCCCATGAACTTTTTCCCACTCTTGAAGAGAGGGGAAGAGGATGGAGTTCTCAGAGGAGCAGCCTGCCCGAGTGTTTGTTGTACTTTACATGAACTTGAACTTCTTCTTCCTGCCCCCTCATCTCCCCTTCTTTTCTCTCTGTCCCCTGCCCTGGTGCTGCACTCTGGCCCACTCTGTGGGTCTCTCTTTGCTGTTTCCCCTTCTGACTTTTGAATGCCTGCCCCCTTCCTTCCTGCTTCCGGCTACTTCCAGGTCTTTCTGGTTTGACTCCTAGCTGCTGCCCCATCCTGGCACTCCCTACAAAGGCAGGTCGACATCATACAAGGACAATAACAACACTTTATTGAGGGGTCGGGTGGACAGAGATCATAACTTTCACCTCCCTGATAAGCCTTGGTACAGTGTCAGAGAGGAGGCAGCAGAGAATTCACTGTACCCTGCAGTGTAGCAGGCTTTCTTTCTGCTCACCAACCAGCTCCCCAATAAAGACAAGGAGATTTAATATTAGCTATGAATGCTTGGCCTTATCTTATGCTGGTCTACTAGCTCTTCAAACTTAAATTAACCTGTTTCTCTTCATCTGTATTTTGCCTCAGGACTCTTTAGCTTTCTTTCATTCTGTGTGTCCTACTCCGTGTCTTTCTGTCTGGCAGCTGCCTGGCCCCGGGACCTCCCTTTCTTTCTCCCTTGTTCTCTGTTTTCCCCAGTCTCTCTCCTCCTGTTTATTCTCTCTGCCTGCCAGTTCTGCCCATCACTCTACTTCCTAGCTATTGGCCATCTGACTTTTTAATTAGACCAATCAGGCGCCTAACCAGGCAAAGCAAGACAGCTTTGCATCGTTAAACAAATGTAACACATCTTTGCCTAGTTAAAGCGGTGTCCCACAACACTGCAGCCCTCTCAGGTGCTAACGAACTCACCTCATCTTCCCCTCTGAGCTGGACCAGTCTTCAGAAGACTGCCCTGCCCATCCACCTGTCCAGATAGGAGCATGTGGGGAGTTACTGTAAGCATGTTTCCAGGTGTAGTGGGCTCTTTCCTCACTGGTCCAGGAGCGACAATAGGAATTCCCATTTCCATCTGTAAATTGAATCCTATGTTTAATATCTCTGTGGCTCAGATGCTGTGGGTTCACATAGCAACTTCCAAAGGATGGTGGGAACTGATCATCTTCCTGTTGTCTAGAGGTGCAAAATGAGATCTGAGGATTCACCCAGCTAAAGGCAGGCCCCAAGACAACTGGTTGATGAAAGGTCTAATGTATGATCTCTTTGTGCCAAGGTTCAGTAGCCCACCCAGCAGCGATGGAAGATCCCAGAAAGCGGAATGCTCAGACCTGTCCTCGAGTATTTTCCCACCCTGCCCGTCTCCTCCTCAGACATTGCACTGGTTCCCAGTGATGCTAATGCCTTTTGCAGTGTTTTTAAGGGAAATCTGAATGCATGGCGTTCCACGTTCTCTGCACACATTCATTCTGTTCCCAAGTCACAAACCCACTCACTCCAGATGATCATCCCTTCTAATTATGACAGTCGTTGTCTGTTTGCATGCTCTGATTTCACAATTTTATTTACTCATGTTAACTGAATAATTAAGACCAGCAACTGCATGGTGGGGGAAGGGCTTGGAATATTTCCTGGCTCCAAAATCCAGTATCCAGACAGGTGCTTCTTCTGCCCCCTTTGGGAGGGCGGTGGAGACTCCAGGGGAGTAGTGACCATTTCTCTTAGCACGTATGGACACCACTAACTCAGTTGTTACTGTCCTCATGGCCCCAGAGTCTCTGTCGTAGGTGTACCTGTCTACACATAGTTACTAGCTTTGGAGAGCTGAGCCTGTGTTAGGGCTTTCATGTACTTCATTTTGGGGAACCTAACTCAAGTGGCCATCTCCAGAAACTTCTCATGACTGGTACAGCTCAAGAATGGATAAATGGTTTTTGGAGGAGAGGTTAGGGGCAGATGGCTGACTTCATCTTCATCCTGGATGCTCCCGGCTCCCTCCAGAAGCCCTGCACTTAGGGCAGACCGCGAGCTATTCCCTCCCCTGCCTCACCTTCTGTTCCCTGAAAAGGCCACTTAGAGATAGCCCTCCAGAAAACCTTTGTGGGTTAGTTAGTTCTTGGGTATCTCCCACAGGATGGCTCCACTCCTGTCTATCCAATGGTTTGTCCACCAGGGGGTCCTCCTCTCAAGGGACTGAGGATTCTTAAGTGACCCTTCTGAAACCAAACACATCTCTCTTTTCATCTGCACAGATGCCCACATCTCCACCATGGAGCCCACAGCCCCTTCCACACTGTGTGTACACTTGCAAATTCAGACTTACTTCACATTCTCCTGGGGAACTGGCTATTTAAATAAGTATTATAGAAGAGCCATTGGTAAAGCCTGATATCACTTTCTGTTTTATTTTCTATATAATTTTGGATTTTCCTCTTTCTAGGGGAAGAGGCAGGGTGAAAGAGAGGCTGCAGGCAAGTTTATGTCTTTCCCCAGTCTATGTACTTGGGTCCTGCTTGACCCTGCCTGGCTCAGTGTGACTAAATTGGATCTCTTCTACCAACAAGTACAAGACCACCTGCATATAAAATTTGGCATACTGGAGGCATAATGATGGAAGAGACTCAGACCCTGCTACTGAGCATCAGAGGGAGAGGTGGAGATGTTTATGCTGGGTATACCAACCAGTGGAGGAATGGCAGCACAGAGGGATGGAGGATTTCCTTTGTCCAAGCCTGGGGAAAGCAGAGGCTTCATGGAGGAGGTGATTTTTAAGGCAGACAGAGTTTGCAGGATGAGTTGGTAGAGTTCAAAGCAAGCAGGGACAAAGGCAGGTTCACGTGGCTGGGGCGAAGGACAAAAAGTGGGGAGGTGGGGAGTAGGGGGTGCTAAGCAAAAGACCAGGCTGTAAAGACCTCAGGTGCCACAAGGAGGAAAGTTTCTAAGAGCAAAAGAGGATTCACAGTAATTTTAGGACCATTCTTTTGACTGTGGAATGAGCGGGTCCAAGGTAGTATAGCTGCATTGAGGAGATGACAGTTCAGAGCAGTGGCTATAGGGAGGCATCAGTCACTGGGGGCAGTAGGGGCCAGTGGGGAGATGAACTCTGGAGGACTTTTCAGGAAGACCTTCATTGGCTGGAATTCTTGACTTGTGCTTGCTGGGCCATCTAGGACCAGAATCTGGGTCATGGGCCAAGCGCGAGAACACAGGAGCAGGAGAAGAATGAGTGGACACTCCTGGTCCTTACGGTTATTTCTTTCAGCTGCTGTTAGATGTTAAGGTCAGAAGGACAGGTGAAGGTTGACTAACCCGGGGCAGGGGTTGGGGTCAGGGACTGTAGAAGGGCAGGCTCAGGAAGGCCGTGGTGATTGTCTGTCTGTGGAGTCAGAGTAACAGGAAAGGGAAAGGAATAAGGTGGGGAGGGAGGAGGGGAAGGGAGGGCTTGGGTGCTGGGAGACCCGAGGAAGCCCTTGAAGCAGCCAGCACATCCATTAGGGGCATCAGCTCTTCTCTAGGCTCATTCACTTCTCAGCCAAGACAGTACCATCCTTTCAGGCTAACACGTGGCCGCACCTGGAAAGGGTTTAGTTCGAGATCAACAACACGCTGCAGGGAAACTTGCCAAATACAACACTCAGATGCCGAACAAGCATCCTGCCCCTTATGTGCCTCTGCAGACTGGAGTCTGCTCAGTGCCTGGCACACGGAAGACACTGAGTAGATGTTGGTTCAGAAGGCAAGGCGAGGCCACCGTGAACACACAGCTGTGTGCCTCTTGCCGTAGGATTGAACGAGCCTGCACTTTCCCCTCCCACAGGCAGGAATTATCAAAGCATCTTGTAGGTCGTGTGGATTAAGTTGAGGCTATGAATATAAGACAGACACCATTAGTGCTCCTGACCTATCTTTCGGTGCTGGAATTCCTGGGGCTCTGTGGTCTCTCCTGCTGACATCAAGAAAGTACCCAAGGCTTGTAAAGATTTGCTGATCAGCCTCCTTCCCATTCTTCTGAGAAAATCGGCAGAAATGCTGTTGTCATGGTGCCTTTTCCATTTCTCTTTCTCTGTTTCAGCTCTCTTTACATTTTATTTCCTGGCCACTTCACATCCCCTGCCCCACCTCTTCTCCCCTCTTTCTCATAAAGGAAAGATGCTTTATGTTTACAATGTCCCTCTGCTGTCCCTAGAGTTCTGCCATGGAAATGAGTCCTCGCACAACATTGTGACATCACTGAGCATTAGCTAGTGGCTGCCCAAGTGGGCTGGGCCCTTGCCCTGCTGGGAGCAGTGGCCCTCTCGTGACAGGGCCACCTATAGGGCCCTCTACCTTCAGGGCAACTCCCAGAGCATGGATCCCTCCTGATTTCTCTCTGGCCCAATGCTCCTCACGGTCAAACTGCTCCTGGGCCGAAGATGCAGCCTGAAGGTATCTGGAAAAGAGAGTGTGGCCACACTGAAGAAGCTGGTTTCTCAACACCTGCAGGTGCCAGCAGAGCAGCAGCACCTGCTGTTCCGGGGCCAGCTCCTGGATGATGACAAACAACTCTCAGATTACAGCATCGGGGCCAACGCCTCCATCAATGTCATCATGCGGCCTCCAAAGGAGGCAGCACTGGACAAGACCCACCCGCCCCAGCCCCTGTGGCTCCAGCTGGGCCAGGTCCTAGGCAAACATTTTGGGCCTAAGGATGCCAAGGTAGTGCTGGGGCTGTTGAGGCAAGAGCACGAGGAGTGCCTGCAGAGGCTGAGCCTGGAGGCTCTGGAGCAGTTGGTGGGCCAACTCCTGGCACAGCAGCAGCTTGAAGAATTGGCTGAGGAAAAGGAGGACCTGGATGCTGCCTCAGAGCTCCAACAACATGATGAAGGAGGCGGAGAAGAGGAGGAGGAAGAGGAGAAGAATGGGAAGGAGGCTGATCAGCAAACTGGTCCATCCTACTCTTTTGCTCACTAAACTTGCCCTGGCCTGATCCTTCCCTATTCTCCTCGGGCGATGATTCTCATTTCCTTCTCCGGATGGAGATGCATTCATCCCTCTTATTGAACCTTGAAGTAGCTGGAGGGTATCTGGATCCTTCTACACCCTCTAGCCTGTAGGTCCTCGTCTGAAGTACAGAATGATTCTAGCACCATCAGTCTCTGCTACAAGAGTTCTGGACGAGCCAAGGTGCCCTATAGGGATTGTCAAAGTTCACCCCAGCTCTGGGGGGGAGCAGTTTTGCTGAAGCCTGGCTCAGAGAAAGGCTCCATGGCTCTAGACAGAGCCTCTCCTCCTCCAAAACAGAAAGACAGTTGAGTCTGTTGTCTGTCCTCCTCATAAACTCCAGACCCCCAATAGTACAGAGAAGGAGGAGGGCTCTCAGCTGCCCTGGAACTCTTGTGAGGATGTTCTCGCTGTCCTATTTGCGCTTCCATAGCTGCGATGGGACAACAGAGACAGAAGTTAGGGAAACTGGTGGACGGGCTGGGGCTCACAGAAACTCAGGTGAAGTTGCAGAATGATAGGAAACAACAGTATTAGGCAGAAAAAAATGGTCTGCAAGTGGCACACTCATGGGGACAGTTATGACCTTTGCACACTCATGGGGACAGTTATGACCTTTGCACACTCATAGGGACAGTCTGAATAGTTATGACCATTGCCACATTCTCAGTATTTAAGGTAGCACTGAACTCCTGATATCTGACTGGCTTTGCCCAGTATTCCTTTGGAAGAAAACAAAATCAAACAAAACAGTACCGACCAGGTCCCATTTCTTCATGGGGCCTATGGCCTCAGTTAGAGAGGTACACAGAAAAAGCAAAGCGGCATTATGGCGACACAGCACAGCCTACACAGGCTCCATGAGCTGGTGCTTCCGACCTACAGAATATGCCAGAGCAGGTCTTTTGTCCACCTGGGGTTAAGAGCACAGCCCTAGATGAGAGCCAAGGAGCCCAGTACTGTGTGTGTGTGGGACAAGTTCAGGGTTGCTCACTGAGAACCATGGTCCCTCATTTACTGTTGAAGTCCCCTACTGTACCTGCAGAAGTTTGAGTCCTGGGCGCTGGAGATGGAGACTTGCAGAGGGCAAAGGGAGACAGATGCTTGTCAAGGAACAGGAAGAAGTCTTGTTGTTCTGGGAAGCACTCTGCCCTCGGCCTATAGGGCCCTTGACTCTCAGTTTAGGCCAACTAATGCCTTGGCTGAAATCCTTCCCCTGTAGGATGCTGAGGCTTTCCATTTGTACCATAGTATCCACTTACCCCACAGACAATGCAGACAAGAGGCAAAGATGGTAGAGTTGGGAGCAGTGTTTTCTAGCAGGGAGCTCCACAGTAATGGCAGGAAGGGCCTGGGGATCCTCTACTGGGAAAGCCTGTTTGGTGGCGTTGTCCTGTCATTTCTTGGCTAGAGACAACTTCATTCTGCTGGTAGTACTCAGCTCTACCATGTCTGATAAGGGGAGAAGAAAGTCAGGATCCTAATGGTCTGAATGATCTCCTCCTGGACTCACTGCTCACAGGTGAGACTGGGGTGGGGTCCAGGTTGCTTCAAGTTTCTATTCTGATCTCACTCTCATTCCTGGGCCATTTGCCATCTGCCGGGAGATCTCATGATGGGTCTGTGAATTCATTTGTGCTGGGCCTGTGCCATTTGCCAAAGGGGACAAGCCTATTATCTTTACATTAGGGGGACTTAATAGTCCATTTCCCAGGAATCCTCTATGTGATAAAAGTAAGTGGGCCGTTTTATTCTCTTTACTGAGACAAACTGGCATGAAGGACAGGCAAAGCCTTTGTCTCCTCTGGCTAGTCCTAGTGGCAAAAAGCAAGGAAAAGCAGGTAGCCAGTCTCCTGCTCCTATGGTGAGCAGTTCAGGGAGGATGTGTCCGGTCCTAAACTGGGAAGAAAAAAAAGTTGGATCATTCTTCTGTCTGCACTGTGTCTTGTACTACTGAGTCCATCCTTCCCAAGGGCCCTCCTGCTCCATCCACTCTCAAAAGCTGAGCACCAGAGAGGATGTGCTAACATGTGAAGCTTGGCAACATTGAATTTGTCAACTTCCCCGGAGATAGTGCCACTCAGTGCAGTAACTCTTGTTGTATAGTTATGGGCTCTGTTCCTGAAATGAATTAACATTTCTAGTCATCAGGGAAAAGCAGGTGCAGATCTATTGAAGACACACAGAGTGCATCAGTTAATGTGGACCAGGTCCTCAGCAGGCACTGAACTCCCACGTGAATCCTGCTGTGTGTGGATAACCCCAGCTCTTGGGTCACCCACCATAAGGTCTCTCCACTATGCTAGGGACTGGTGGAAAGGCTGTCTGTTTCCTATTCTGCATCTCCACTTGGGAGGACAATAGGAATAGAGACCAAGCTCTTTGTGCAGAAAGCTCTTTAACTCCCCACATTATCTCTCTCCTCTCCCATGAAAGGGCATGCATGTTACTAGAGGTAACAACATTGCTCTTGGGACAGCTTTGTGTTCCTGTCCTCAGAGAAACGGCACTCCCCATCATTGCTCCCTCCTGGATCACCTACCTGCAGTCCCAAACCCCTCTGGTCCCTGGCAAAACTAGTTCTTATTGAAATAGTAATGGTGTCTTGGCCCATGTGCTATTGCACCATTCATCTATTTCATCAACATACATTTTCGGGTCTCTGTTATTGACTTGTATCAGCTCTATTGAAATTCCTTAGGCTTGGGTAATTGTCTTTTGAATATTAGACGCCCCCCATAGGCTCATGTGTTTGAACACTCAGTCCCCTGTTAGTGATGCTACTTTGGAAGGTTGTGGGACCTTTAGAAAGGAGAGTCTTGCTGGATGAAGTAAATCTTTGAAGGCAGACCTTTGGTTTCTATAGTCTGCTCCTACTTCCTGCCTAATGTGATTAACTGTCTCATGTTCCTGCCACCATGGGCCACTTACCTGGACTGTATCTTCCTTCCTACATTGTGTTTGTCAGACATTTTGTCACCATAATGAGAAGAGTAATGGACCACAGAAAAGTGCTGACCAAAGTTTTGGAATACTGGAAGTTCAAGATCAAGGTGCCAGTAAATCTGTCGAGCTGCTCCTATTGGTGGTACCTTCTATATGTCCTCACAGGGATGAAGGGCAAACATGCTCCCTTCCAGGTCTTTGCGTGTACATACACATGAGTGTATGGGCCTGTATGTGTGCAGGAGCATATGCAAGTATGTGTGTGAGTACATATGTGTGAAGGAATGTAAATGTATGCACGTGTATGCAAGCGTGTCAGGGCCAGAAGTCCTCATTATTTTCTGGGGTGGTTTGCCACTGGCCTGAACAAAAGCCAAGTAGACTAGGTTGGTTGGCTAGCAAGTTCTAAGGATCTACCTGTCTATCTTCCTAATGCTTGAGATTACAAGAGGATGCTACCCTGCACAGCCTTTATGTAGGTGCTGGGGATCAATCTCAGGTCCTCACGCTTATGTGGGTGACGAACACTTTACTGACTGAACTATCTCTCCAATGCTTCTCCTGTCTCTTATATAAGGATACATTCCAATCACCAGGGCAGAGCACCTGCTAAAAGGTCAACCTCTTAATACTATTGCATTGAGGAGAAAGTTATCCATTCCCCATCAGCCCCCTTTTGAGCTTTGTGCTGGCAGCTTTGGCTGATAATAGAAGAGTCCTGGCTTCTGGACAAAAGCAGTGCTCCCCTTGCTGTCTCTTGCTGCAGGGTGAGCTGAGGGTTTAAGTGGTTCTCCACCTTCCTGATGCTGCGACCCTTTGCTACAGTGGTGACCCCCAACCACAAAATTATTTCATTGCTACTTCATAATTATAATTTTGCTAGTAATATAAATAGTAATGTAAATATTTGATATGCAGGATATCTGACATGTAACCCCTGTGAAAGGGTCGTTCAGCCCCCAAAGGGGTCGTGACCCACAGGATGAGAACTGCTGGCTTGGGGAAGTCCCTGATATCCTGCTTTGACCTAAGATTGAGATGTGGCGGGTAAACCACATTTTCTCCTGGTTTTGTGTTTTATTTATTTTGAGACAGGATCTCACTATGTACACCAGGCTCCTTGGACTCTCAGTCTTCCTGCCTCAGCCTCTTGAACACTTGAGATTATGGGCCTAGGGCTAGGCCTGGAAATCTCCCCTTAGTTCTGAATGGCCAGGCAGACAATGGTCTGTCAGGGTGAAGTCTTGCATATGTGGAAGAAGCTTACACTGTTCCAGAGCTCTAAAGATGCCTGGGTACCTGGTTTTAGAAGGGAGTCCCAGAGCTCTCTGCTTCCACCCCTCATCGGCTCCCCACCCCCAGCCCAGCCTATTTGCTCAGGATTAAGTGAGACTTTGGTTGTTGTTTAAAGTGTCCAGCTGTTTGAAACTGGGGAAGAGGGACATGGATGGGAGGAAGTGGAGGGCATGGCTGAGCTCCCCAGAAAAGCACCCCAATCCAGTTGAGACACCTGAGGGAAGGCATGGTAAGACTGCATTGAGATGTGCACCAGATAGGATGGGCAGGCTGTGGGCATCCGCCATTTGTGCTGGGAGAGGTTCCATTAGGGGGTGAGGCTAGGGGTAGAGGGCCAGCTTCTATTTCCACATCTGGTACTTAGCTTGAACATAGGTTTGCTTTTGCTAAATGAAAACTATTATTGTGAGAAAGGCTATAATAAATGTAAGCCTGTCTGGATGTTATTCTAAAATTATTGAAGTTAATTAACCCTTACTACAGTGGAAGAGGCTGTGTGGAGGCACCCATAATCTCTACCTACTGGTATCTAACCCTTTATACAACCCCTTTCCCTTGAATGTAACTTGCTCCTAATTAATGAAATAGCAGTGTGAAACAAAGTGTTCAGACCAACCCCCAGACAGGTACAGCCAGATAGCCATCGGCTGATATGGGAGCCCTGGGTGGCCCATGCCTGCTTTACTGTTTGTTTTGAGCTTTGGTTGAGTCACTTCATATTTCTGAACCAGAGATTCCTTCACTCACAAAGTGAGTTTGATAGAAGAAGGGGCTGGGCTTGAATTCCAAGGTGCCTTTTTGGGCTAAGCCTATGTTGACAAGAAGTTACACACATGATTTTGCCAGGTTGCTGGAAGCTGATGCTTGCATGGATTACTATGAGGCATTGAGGTCAGGGCTTCTCAGGATAGGTTGTTACCAGGTAGCATGTTAATTATAAATACATTAAAAAGCGACACTTAAAATCACATAAAACATGTTTAGGGACACACACCTAGGAGGATATTATGATAAGAAGGGAAATTCAACCAAGGCAAGGTTTACAGGGTTTTTGTTCTCCTATGAATCTATGGTTTGGTAAAATGGCTAAGTGGGTATTGCTACCAGGCTTGACAACCCCGGTTTAATTCCCAGGAACCACATAGTAGAAAGACAGTACCAATTTCCACAAGTTGTCCTCTGACCTCCACACAAGCACCATGCCATGGTACAGATATGTGCATACACATATAATAAAAACTTAAAGTTACTTACATCAAGTAGTGGATACATGGGTATCATACATTATCTCATTGTTTAGTGGCATGACTTACATGCTACTTACGGTCTCAAAGCCTATTTGAAGATATTCACTGGGCTGTGTTCCCATCTGGGAGCTTGATGGGGGAAGAGCCCATTTCCACACTCACATAGGTTGTAGGCAGAATTCTTGCTGTCATAGAAACCAGGGCTTTGATTTAATGGGATGTTGGTGCAGGCCATCCATAGTTCCTCAAAACTGCCTCTGACCTCATCATACAGGTTTCCCAACATGGTTGCTTCCTTTTTACAGGCCTGCAAGGAGAATTTCTAGAGAAAAATAGATCAAGTTCTATTCAAGCCGATGTAATGCAGCATCTTATTCCCGTTTCCAGATTCTCTCAGAAGCAACTCAGAGGCATTGTCTACATTCAGATCTGGGGGCCATTATACAAAGTCATGAACACCAAGAGGTGAAGATCGTAGGGGCCTTTACACCTCCCTGCAGATGGTGTGATTACATCACTGCATTTCTGCATACATAAAAATCACTGGAAATGAGCCAATTGCTGTATTCTGTTGATCCTAGCAGAGCACAGAAGTAGAGTGCTCATTCCTAGCTATGTCTTAAGGAATCTTCATGGAGGAGGATACATTTGAGCTAGTAAAGTATGGGAATTGAAGGACTGTAGTCACAGGGGGCTTTTCCTGACACTTGGGGTCCACATGACACTTGGCTGTGTATCCCACACATCTCACCTTTCTGGATGCTTCACAACATCCATGACCCTTAGAGAAACAGACACACCCAAGAGGCACACTTACAAACACAGATTCTATCTCCTATAGCACCTCAGACCATAGAGTGGGCTCTACAGTGGTAGTCTGACTTGAAGAAGTGAGCCAAAGGCTGCTTGCATTGTGAGGATAAGATTTGACCTTTCTGGTTCAGGCTGCTGAAACTGAGTTGACCCAGCCCAGCCTAAACCAGCCAGCATATCAAAAGATCCTGTGCTACATAGTCAAGGACACAAAGGGAAGGCCTAGCAGAGCCAAGTAGAGGCGCCATTGAGGTTGTAGAAAGAAATAGCCAAACCAGTTCTTCTCCCCACAAGCGGTGCAGGGTACAATCAAGACAGAAGTGTTCCCGGGGAGTCCTGGGCATGTGAAAGGTGTCACACTTCTACAGTGGCCCCAGCTGGACTTTGTCAGGTGTCTACTTACATACATCATCTCACACATGTATGCACGTGGAGCCCCTGCTCTGTGCACACTCTCAGAGGTGACAAGTTTGCTTCTGGATGCCTGGCCTGGCTTGGCTCATTACTCTTGTGCTCTGGGCTGGGCTTGACTGGCTGCCAGCCTATGGTAGGAGAGTGGCCAGAGGGCAGGCTGCCCTGGATCCTGCTGCCAAGCCAGCTGTCACTCCCTGAGGTGGCTAAGGTGGAAACAGTTGCCAAACTGAGGTCCTGGTGCCTTCTGGAGCAGATGGTTCTCCCTGCTGGTCACCTCCCACTCTGGTTCCCTTCCTTTCTTGGGTGACCTTCCCTTCTTCTGTCCTTTCTGCTTTCCTTCTTGGACCTCTTTTCTACCACACGCACATCATCCTGTTCTCTCTGGTCCCAGGTGGGCCAACTGGACTGTATTGTATGGACATCTGGGTGCTTCCTTCGGCTCTTTCTGTTTCTTGCATCTCTTTCCACTCAGCCCTGCTTACCTTCTCTTGCTTCTCATCCATTTGAATCCACAGTAGTTGTCTTTCTGTGAAATATTGGCAACCAGGCATAGCAGTGCATGCCTGTAATTCCAGCACTTGGAAGATTGAGACAGGATTGCTGAGAGCATGAGGCTAGGACTGAGCTACACAGCAAGTGCAAGGCCAGTGGTGGCTTCTGACAAGACCTTGCCTCAAACAATAGCAACAGCAAAACATACAAAACAAAACAGATGGAGACACCATGGTGGCCTCTCGGTGTGAACTCTCATTTATTGCCCTAGACATTTATTTACTTTTTTATTGGTGTTTTCCAGACAGGCTTTCTGTCTTGACTGTCCTGGAACTCAATTTGAAGACCAGGCTGTCCTCAAACTCACAGAGATCCACCTGCCTCTGCCTCCCTAGTTCTGATTAAACGTGTGTGTCACCACCCCTTGGCAATTGCCCTAGACTTAGTAGGCTGGCAAGGACAGGGATCTGGAACCTATGACATTTGGATATGTCCCTGACCCTCTACTTCCAGCATGTCTGCAAATCTAATTCATAGGTATGTATATAGGCCCAGCCTGGTACCGGGGTGTGGTGAGAAATGATTTCTTTTCATACATACATCTGTTTGTTAATACATGACACACACACATACACACACACACACACAAAGGGCACAGACACCTGCATAGACAAGGTCTTCACAAACAGCCTTGGGCAAGATGAGCAAGCAGGCAGAGAGGTGAAAGTCCCAGGCAATATCTCTGCACCTGCACTGCGGGAGCCAGACAAGCTGCTCTGCAACACAGCAACCAGCGTTTTCCATGTGGGGTTCCTGTTCTGTTCCCAGCTCTGCCCTGCTGGCCTTGGGTACCCTCATTCTCTTGACTCAATTCCTGGCTCCCCTATGGGGCTGCTTGGCTCCAATAGGCTCCAGGGTTGTAAATCCCAGCCTAGAAAGGCCTGTAACCTGAGGAGTCAGCAGGAAGCCCCAGCCCCTGGATGGCTCCTACCTGCCCCTCCTTTCTCTCTGACAGCATTTCCCATCAGGGTGATTTAAAGGCTCCCAGGCTGCCTTTGGCGGCTCCCACTGCCCTTGAAGAAGGGTGATAAATCTGAGGTAACTACGGTAGGCCGTCTGACTGTAAACCTGTCACAGCCCGCTGCAGCAGAGGCATGTCTGCCTTGGGGCTAGGCAGGTCTACCTTCTCAGCCAGCAGCCTTGGGGTGGGTCCCCTGGGTATCTGGGCCTGGAGTATTATTTATGACAGTCTCAAACCCTGGGATCAAAGCTTTCACCCCTCCAAGAGGTCAGGGAGCTAGCCCTTGAAGCTCCCCTATGGGCCTTTCCTCTCATCCAGACCACCTCAGGCCACCGGTGCTGCTTAGAATTGATTTGTAATACAATGGGGAAAGCCTCAGCCCTCCTGGCTTCCTCTGAGTCCCTTCCATTTTATTTCTTTTACCAACTCTGGGTGCATCCCCTTTCATGTGTGCATATAAGAACATGGATTCTATGGAGCTTAGGTGGTGGGATTGCAGGGCCAGGCCTCTAGCTGGGCAGCTGCAGCCTGGCTCATCAGGCCCTTGGACTTGGTCTCAGCAGGCCTGTGGCTGACCTCATGGGGCAGGGGACTCTGAGGTGGTATGCTTATGTTAAACTGAGTGGCAGGATCTCTCCAGACTCAGTTTCTCTCTGTAGTACCCGAATTCCTAGAACCATCTTGGTCCCATGCCTTCTCTTTATGCATAAGACGTAAGCCTATGGGGCAAGGAAGGCCAATGGGGTCAGAGAATAAGTCTAGTCTTTAGAATTCTCTGAGTTCACTTGGAATCCAGGACCTGGCAGTTTATGATTCTGTCTTAAGATGCTCCCAGTGAGACTTTGGTCACCTGCTCACATGGACTCATCTCTTTGATAAAGACAACGCCACTCCTGTGGTAGTAGATGGAGCCCATCAAGATGAGGTGTGTCAACGTTTTACAATTCTAAAGTACAAGGCAGAAATAAGAATTCTTGTTCTCACTCTCCTACCTCTATGGGTCTCTATTGCACTTAATAGAACCCAATGTTATGTTTTTTGACTCTTTAAGAGGCAAGCCACGCCCAGTCCCAGTGACCCTGCCCGCCTCCCCCGCCATCTTGATTCTCTGCCTGCTCTCTGTGGCACGCATGCCTCTCCCCTCTTTCCTTTCTCTTTCCTTCCCCCCTGCTCTCCTTCCCTCTCTCTCTCCTTCCCCCCTTTAAGTAATAAATATACAATTCT
>LOJH01015870.1:7250-23187 GCA_001685095.1 Ellobius talpinus | reverse complement strand
AGAGTGAGGGAAAGGAGGAGAAAAAGGGAAGGTGAAACTAGGGGATGGAAGGAAAGGGGTTGGGAGGGAAGATGGGAGGGGAGGAAGAAGAGGGAAGGAGAGGGATGGGAAGAGGAGAGGGTCATGTCTTTAAGAAGCTCTAATGAAAAGGAGAAGTACTGTATGGTGATAAATGCCAGGATGGACATGTGGTCCAAGAAGGCTTCTTCCAGACGAAGGTATCGGGTCTGCGTTGAAAGAGTAGCTATAAATTCATCTCACCATGAAGACCGGTAGGAATATCTCTGCACAGGCAAGGGGAGGAAAGATGAATGCTTGAAGGCAGAAAACCAGTGGTGTAGGCACAGTCGAGTGAGAGGCAGTGAGGCTGGAGAGTTAAACAGGGTCACACTGGAGCCAAGGCCTCTGTCCCTTGCTGTGAAACAAAACTCTTCAAGAGTTGTCAACCTGGAGTAATAAGAGTGTGTCACCGATTCAGAGAAGCTCATGTGGCTTAGTTGCGGATGGGCAATAGGACAGGGGTGAAGAAAGAGGAGCTGTCAATATGGTACCTCGGAGTATAAATGAGCATCTCAGCTAAGGGAGTAGTAAAGGTTCGGATTTCCAAGATGATGACAAATGGAAGGTGGGGATGGCTTAAGAGACAACTGAGTGATTAAAACATGAAGTAGTCATTTAAGAGTCATTCTGAGGGACAAGGACTATTAGACTCTCAACCCCATGACTTAAGTTTGCATCAAGATTCTTAAGACAAGAAAAGAAAAGTGGCTTTTCTATGTGCGGCACAATTAATTCTCATTACAAAAAGTTGCTTCTCAGATCAGTGTTCTGTTTCCTAGACTTCGGTCATTCTCCCAAAAGCACAAACAAGCAAAGAAATCCAAGATATCATGGCATCTTTTGCTAGGTTGAATATTTTGTCACACAAGACATTTCCAGCCACTTAAACAACTGTGTTTGCTGAAGTTTGTTCTGTGCTGGGCACCAACATACAACACACAGAGAGCCAGGCAGTGTGGTAAGACTTTTCTTTGGGCGACCAGCTCACACACACACACACGCACACACACACACACAAACACAACACAACACATACACACAAAAAAACCCAAAACCGACATGGACATATCTTATTAACTATGAAAGCTTAGCCTATAGCTTAGGCTTGTTCTTAACTAGCTCTTATAACTTAAATTAGCCCATTTATATTAATCTACATTCTACCATGTGGCATTACCTCCCTTCCATCTTGCACCCCTGTTTTCTTTCTGTGTTTCTGGTGTCTCCTGCATGCCTAGATTTCTCCTCCACTTTCTTTCTCTCCCCGGAAGTCCCGCCTCTGTATCCTGCCTAGGTATTGGCCATTCAGCTTTTTATTATACTAATCACAGCAATACATCTTCACACAGTGTACAACTATCCCACAACAAGGCAGTACCTACTAAGTACTGTACTAGTAGGCTGAGGTGGAAGGATTTAGAGTTCAGGACCTGCCCAGGTCACACAGTAAGACTTGGTATCAACCACCAAAGTAATAGTGGGAAGAAGCGGAGAGGAAGGGTGGAATTCAAATTCTCATGAGCCCATTTGTGTACTTTATGATTTATGCTTTTTATGTTTATTGGCATACCTCTAGTTATGGTCATCGAAAGTCACAGCAACAGCTCTCAAACTGGTGTAGCATAAATGGGAATCTCATAGAGGGCCTGAACCCCGAGTTCCTGAGAGCCACTAGTTTGCATCTCCAGCAATCTCCTGTGCTTCCAGCTTGACTAGCCTGAGATCTGCACTCTGTGAGCCATCCTTGGACAAGATGGAGAGAGTGCAGCTGTGAAGCAATGCCAGTATCCACGGCATAGAATTGCGTCAATGGGAATTACACAGCCCTCAGAGGTGTCATGAGGTGACTTTAAGTGTTTGTGCACACTCGCCCCACCACCACCACCACACACACAGCTCCTGCCTCCTGTTTTTCGGTTGATTCCCTGATGGGCACTGCTGTTGCTGTTTCCTCATGAGTTGCCGCAGTTACGGCTCCTGATGAGGTCAAACAGTCCCCGCTGGAGATCCTTGCCAGCTGGGAGCCAACGTTCCTTTATCTGAACTTCTGCTGTTCTCCCTGCACTTAAAGGATAAATAAACCGATCGCCTAGTCATCAGGAGAGGGAGGCAAGAGCTGCTGAATATTAAGAGACCCTGGAGAGATTGGTGGTCAGCTCAGGGCCAGTCATGCGCTTAGCCTGGACCACAATAAAGATAAATGGGTAAGAAACTGACTTGTACTAGCATTGGGACTCTAGCGGCTCGGTAATTGCTGTGCTGATGGATTCAATTTTCTGTCTGTGGGTTCAAATCATGGCTCTTGTATAGGCGAAGTCTTTTTTTTTAATAATACTCAGCTTTTTGTGACTTTTACCCTTAGGTATATACCATTTTAGTTTTACATAGGAGATGTTCAAGCTAGAAATTCTTAAGTAATTCAAGTATCAGATGAATAAAGAGTAGTGGAAATGGAAAGAAGGGGCAAATGTAAAGATCATCAAACAATTAATAAAAGGCTAGGTTTCTCCAGCAGGGGGTTTGTGAGGAAGAGATTGTTTGCAGGGTGGAAAAAAAACTGAGGTTTATACCATTGGGTTTGTTTGCTTGCTTGCTTGTTTTAATTAAGAGAGTGACGACATCAGTTCCTGACATATGGAAATTGTAGAGAGATTGGTTCATGTTTAAAAAAGAAAAAAAAGCTGAGCTATGTTTTACAGGTGACCATGAGACAGCATGATAAAACTTTTGAAATATTTGCAAATTCATAGCTGGAATTTTGGTGAAAATGGTGGCTTAGGTGATAGTGGTGGGAGACCCTTACTTAAGTATTACTAATAATTGATAATTAAGACTTTATCAGTGGTAATCTCACCAAGACAACTTCAATGAAAGGTCAGAGGATTGAGTGATGAACTCTAATATTCCTTCCAGAAGGAAAGATAACTTCTTAAATATGTATTCCTGCATAGTGTTTCTGCAGATCTAAGTGGTATTCCTGGAACAAACATAAGGCTAAACCCATAGAAGCTCCCCAAGCTCCCACATATAGTCCCATGACTCTGCAGATGTATACACATACCTGAGGAGGAAATCTGACTCCATTGCATGGTTTCAAAGTTGAACTAGGTGTGTTTTCAGGCCTCAGAAAAGCATAAGAAAGCAGTCTTCTGTGGCCTGTTAGCTGCCATTAAAATGTCTGCAGATCTTCTCTTCCTTCCCATATCTTTCATGCCATGTGACACTGTGTGGGAATTCTTTCCAGCCACATGTGAAAGCCTCCCCTGAAGTTGGAAACCCAATGGTTTGGAAGAGATATTTGAAATAACTCAAAGTATACAGTGTAAACAAACTGGCCTTTTAGTATGAAGTGTACTAAATTAAAGAGACCAGATGCTTTGGTTGGCTTGGATCTGTCGGATTATGATTGGCTCTCCTTCACTAACCATTTTCGTCAGGCCTCCTCACCTCCCCCTTCTCCCTCACTCCTTGTTTTTCTTCTCTCTAATGCTCTCTCCTCCCTGACCCACTCCCCCCCAATTTCTTACAAATCTATAAGCTCATCATTCACAGTAGACATATCTTCCTAATAGCAACAAATGGCTTCTGAAAATAAGATTGCGAATTTAAGTTGCCAAAATTTGCTTGCTAGAGACATGGCCTTGGAGTGGGAATCACACCTTCTAGCATGTTCTGTGTAGAATATGGAATCACACATTCTAGCATGTTCTCAGTATGATGGGGAATCACACATTGTAGCATGTTCTAAGTATGATGGGGTATCACACTTTCTATCATATTCTAAGTAAGATGAATTTTCCTGTCTAACAATTTTATTTGACTTAAAACGTTAAGCAGTAACTACTCCCACTTCACTGCTACTGAAGTGCATTATAAGATCTCCAAGAAATCATTTCAGCTCCTTCAATCTGTCCTCCTCTATGAAGCCTACCAACCTCCTGAGAGAGAGAACCAGATCCAAATACCCCAGTTTATTAAACATTAAAGGAATCTCCATAGAACTGAGTGTTTTTCCCTGGCACAGAAATATGTGGTGGCCAAATCTATACCACCTCAAACAGAGTGAGGCCTTGGAATATTCTAGTTGGTATGGATTTAAATACACGTTCACCTGAAGTGACTGGAGAACTGCTTGAGGAATGTGCTTCCAACTTGAACTCTGAGGGGTGCTGTCGCAGAAGGGAAAATAAAGAAGAAAGTGGAGCTAGGGAAGAGAAATGCCACACAGAAATTTGATGGCAGTAAACCCAGACAACATTAATATGCCATATAATTGTGATTAACATGCCATATAATGGGAGGGAAATTTATGTTTCTGTGCTTTAAGATAAACATTTATAGTCTGGGAAAGAGGGTTGATGGTAGTGTAGCTAAAAGGAGGACCTGGGAAACATAAGTGCATAGTGTTCTGTGAGTATTGGGTGTAAAAAGAAAGTTGCCAGACCCAGCAGTGGACTTCTGTAGAGTGCACAAAAGACCATCAAAACTGACACAACTTCATCTTCTCCTTTTAGAGAGAGAAATATTTCTTGGCTTCAGTAGATCAGTCTCAGAGTGGAATTAGTTCCAATCAGTTCAGGGGTGGGGTAAATTTCATTTTCAAGAGAACCATCTAGAAATTCTGCATGGCCTCATTTTGTCTCCCAAGCATCCATTGCTACCACCCTTCCTTTCTCCTCCTTTCCCAACCAACTGTGGACCCCTGTGGTTTTTTATGGCATGCATGGGTTGGGCACCTCCTGGACTTGAATGTTTTTCCTGTGTTGTTCCCAACCCTGATTGATCCCAACAGTAACTCTTTCAAAGATGAAGTACTGTGTTAAACACATTTTAGAGATTCTAGCATGGTCATCGACGACTCCAGATCTTCTTTCTTGGTCAGGGTTTTCTTGCAGTCAGGGTTTCATGAAATTCTCTTTGTGTTTTGGTCTTGTTATTAACAAGGATTTATGCAATACAAAGACAAAACCTCCTCCGCTTTCTCTCCTAGATTATTCTAATTTTGCAAAACTCACAGGGCAAATGTATAGTCAGAGAAACCTCTTCGCATCTGGCTGACTCTTGGCTTATGGGATCAGCTCATGTCTCCAGGCAAATAAGGAAAAATTAGCTTCCATCGGTGAGATCCTGGCAATGTGGAGGGCACGGTGCTTAAGGGAAAGAAAAGGAGAGGGAAGTAAGAGAAAGCAGCCACAGCCCTGAAAAGGAAAGGGCACTGAAGGCTCTCACCCGTTCTCAGGACAGCTCCACTTCTGATCGTGGGACGTCCTGTTAGGAGTTGGACTTACTGAGTTTCCCAACCCCCTGGAAGTTCCCAGCTTCGCAGTATTCTAACCCCCTGGGCCACACTGAAAAGCAAGGGTCACCGAGCTGTAGAGGTAGGCCAGCACTGCACGGGATCAGTTTAAAACCCACCCATCTGCAGTGATCATTGCGACCAGCGCTTGACGACTGCTTTTAAATTCTCCTCTGCAGAATGTCTGTCCATGAGAGTCTCACAGTGGTACTTACCACCCAGGATTTACAACTAAATGTAATGTTGTGTTTGTTCATTTCCCACCCAGGTGCTTATAGCCTTTTTCCGGCAGACAGTTGCTCTGCAGTGTTGCCAGGGTCCCTCCACAATGCCTATTTATTGTAGGAGGACTCATTCCATCATTCTGCTTTCTGTATTTGGAGTGTATGCCTGGGTAACTGGGGTGATAATGCGGACACTTAGTGACACTTTGAGTCCTCCTCTGTGGTAGTCTGATCATCTTCTCTGGATGAGTATTCTTTTCCAGTTCTACCATAAAGTGCTGTAGCAGCAGGCTGCTTGTTTGTCCCGGCCACCCAGAACCAAAATAATCACACAGAAACTGTATTAATTAAACCACTGCTTGGCCCATTAGCTCTAGCTTCTTATTGGCTAACTCTTACATATTAATTTAACCCATTTCTACTAATCCGTGTATCGCCACGTGGCTGTGGCTTACCGGCTTAAGTGCTGGTGTGTCTGACTCTGGCAGCAGCTCCATGGCATTTCTCTGACTCTGCCCTTCTTTCTCCCAGCATTCAACCTAGCTTTCTCTCCCTACCTAAGTTCAGCCTTGCTATAGGTCCAAAGCCGTTTCTTTATTCATTAATGGTAATCACAGCACACAGAGGGGACTCCCACATCAANCTAGCTTCTTATTGGCTAACTCTTACATATTAATTTAACCCATTTCTACTAATCCGTGTATCGCCACGTGGCTGTGGCTTACCGGCTTAAGTGCTGGTGTGTCTGACTCTGGCAGCAGCTCCATGGCATTTCTCTGACTCTGCCCTTCTTTCTCCCAGCATTCAACCTAGCTTTCTCTCCCTACCTAAGTTCAGCCTTGCTATAGGTCCAAAGCCGTTTCTTTATTCATTAATGGTAATCACAGCACACAGAGGGGACTCCCACATCAAAGTGGTATGTGTTTTCAATATTCTAATTTTTTTAATGATTTAAAAATATCCTTTAAGATCTTTGTCTTTTTCCTACACTTTCTATCTCTGATGTCACTTTGGTCTCACAGTGGAACTTTACAGAAAGGCACATAACCCAGTATTGGCATGCATAGGAATCTAACCTCCTTTCTCCACTAAACAATTACAATCATTAATGACAGCCTTGAGGCCCATTAGACTATGAGTGTGCATTTTACCCTGGACTGCTATTTACCTCTGATTTTTTTGTTTTTATTTTTTTAAGCTAAGGATGAAAGATACAGATAATTCACTCAGAATTTAAAAAAAATAGAAAAGGTAAAATGGAAAGTCTTGTTCCTAAAGACTCAGCAACAGCTTGAGAACGTCAGCAACTAAGTCCATGCACACTCGGAGCCAAGGTAGAGGGAGCAGCTGTTTCCAAAGAATATTGCTAAGCCAGCTGTTATGCCCATTGGCACGAGAGGGTGCCAATCACCATCCAAACTGTGGGAAGCAGATGCCAGAGGAAAGGGCCCCTCCACATGCCAACTAGAGAAGGCCCTCGTTGTTCTCTTGTGTCCAGTTTCTGTCTGCAATTAGTTATATACCCTTCTCTTTCAAGCCACCCGTTCTCCCATCAGAGGCTGGAATGAGAAAGGATCCTGGGGTATGGGTTGCTCTCTCTCTCTTTCTCTCTTTCATTTTACATTGCTATAATCAATAAGTGTGTGCTCTAGATGCTAGTTGTGGCACAGTTAGGCATTTCATGTTGATATATGGTAAGGCATGAAGGTAGACGAAGACAGCTAATTCAGGGCACTCTGTGGATGAGTTTCCCAGAGCTCTCTGTGAACTGGACATGTTACTAATCAAAAAGTAGTACTTCAAAATATCCCCTAGAAATATTGCTATGTCCAAGCAGAGAGAGGGCAAAACATTCCTGCCTGATTTTGTTTAACCTCGAAATAGAAAGAACAAGAGAAATTTTACCCCAAAATTATTCTAACATCAATTAAATCAGTTGCAGAAATGTAAGTCCTAGTTAGATTTTTGTTTTTCCCATATATAAGCATTGGGTTGCTTGTTTTTAAATCTAAAGGCATTAACCTAGTCATACTATCAGAAAGCAATAAGCTTCAGAGAGCTAGGGAGGTGGTTCCAGCAGTACAGCACACAAGAACCCGAGTTCAGATCCAGCACCCTTGTCAAAAACTGGGTGGTAGTGAGGAGTAAAGGATCCCTTTAGCTCAGTGGCCAGCTCTCCTGCTGGGTTGGTGGGCTCCAGCTTCAGAGAGAGAGATCTTGTCTCCAAAAAAAATAGATGAAGAATGATAGAAGAAGATACCTAATATTCGACCTCTGCCTCTGCCCTCCACATGCATTGTGCATACATGTACGTGTACCCACATGTGCACACATGCATAAATATGGACACGTGCATACAAAACACACACACGTAAAGCACACAATAGCATCAGTTCAATCATTCCAAATCTTCTTATTTAAATAATACACGGTTTTCTCCTGAAGAGTAAACAGACCACCACTAGCAGCAACAAAAATCCCTATATGTACATTCCTCATTTGCCTATTTGCTGTGTGCTCCTTTAGCGAGTACAATGCAATGTGTATACGTTACAAAGTTCTGTTACAATTGAAGCAGGAGGATCTTTTGCTTTTAGAGCTATCCTAGGAATTTGAATAGTTTAATACATGAAACAATTATATTTTCCGTGGTTTCAACAAGTCAGTGCCAGTGGGAGAAAATCTTTCCCCTGAGTCACACAAGGGACAGTGGGCAGTCAGTGGCAAATCTGTGAGAGCACCTATCCTACTGCCAATATACCAGTGTCCTCAGACCTAAAGACAAATGTCATTCTGAGTGCTTCTTTTGCTGAGGACAGCTTCCAACCAAGCCAGCAGGCTGCTAAGACTTCCTCCTGAAAACTGGACAGAATGGTGATGGAGGCTGAGGGAGACTGGTGTAATTGGGTTCAGTGCAGGAAATAAAGAACCAAGTCATCTCAGGTTGCAGGTTGCAGCATGTTATTTCCGTGAGGAGGAGAGAGATGGGAGGATGCCATGCAATGTTGAGCAGAAAACCCCGTGAGAACCCAGGATACTGCAGGAAAACCTCTAACACAATAGCGATTAGTTCAGGACCTAACCAGCGTTAGTTGCAGCTATGTTCCATGTTTGTGCTGGGCTAGATGCCCCGACCTAAGGAGAGGACAGGCCATGTGAGGAGAAAACACAGGGACACAGTAATGTGTTCAAAATGCAATGCACACCACCACACACGTCAAAAGGCATGTGCTCTGCTATGCCCAGGATAGGGAAATCTACAGGTAGATGTAGAGTTAGGGTTCTTAGTGCCTTGGATTAGACGCTGGAGAGATAGGAAGGTAACAATGAAGGGGTCCAAAGTTTCTTTTCAAACTGATGAAAATATTCCAAATTGACTGCGGTAGTGGTTGCACAAGTCTGCGAATATACTAAAACCATTGAATTGTACACTTAAATAGGTGGGTTGTGTAAGTATGTAAATTAAATCTCCATAAAGCTGTCATTGAAAAAATGTGAGGTCATAAAATGTGGTAGGGTAGGGGAGCCAAAGAAATAAAAGAAGAAATAAATATTTCAGGAGTGGATCTTCTTCCCCCAGTTCCCAGGCCCAGTGTGTACTCCTTCGCAGCTACTCACAGAGAGCTGTAAAATGTCCCTGTCCACCTAGACACAGCGGCACAAGAGTCAGTGTCTGTCTCGGGAAAGAAAGTACGCCTCACCCTCTGCTCCATCCAAAGCCTACCCACTCTGAGAGAGCCGTGAGCATGTGCGGGATCATCTGCCTTTTTCCCAGACAAAAGTGCCTCAGCTTACAACAAGTAAAAAGTAAAAAGGGTAGATGTTCAAGCTTGCCAAATGTCTCTCATAAATAACAAAAAAGATTGGCACGGGGCAGGCTTCACCAGAGACTAGCGCATTTATGAAGTTTTTCTGTTTGAATTTATTTTAAGCGGCCAATAAATAAATGGTTCCACACTCTCAAAAAACGGAGAAAATGGAAGACTACAACAAACAAGCGTGTCTACCTCCTGCAATTTGGTCCATTTCCCCTGCTCCCTTCAAGGAGAAAGATCCAATTGTTCACTTGATGACCCTGGTACCCAAGATATTTTCTTTGGGACCATCTTTTGAATATTATTTTTGCATAAAGCCAAGTAAATGAACGGGGAAGTTGAAAAGCATAATGAGAATGTTCCATCGACACTCTTGTCGTTTTCTGAATGCCGAGAAGCAAGAAATGAATGCAAACAAGTTTGCCAAAGAGAACATTTGATGCATCTTTATATAGGGCATATTCCCAAGTGGGAAAGGTGCTAGGATAAAATAAAGTAGCAAAATATTTATTGAACATTTCAAGTTTATGGAATATATTTATTATACTTAGAACCTTTACTCTCAAAGATTCACATTCTAAATTGTGTTTCTCGTCCCAATTTTCTATCTCTATCGCTAAGAAAAGATACCTTCAGCTGTTCAGAATGAGCCACAAATATTCTGCCCCCACAGGCATATACCTACCACCTAGCCACTGTTTTTCCAAACTGTCCATCTTCGTGATAATCATAGTGATTGCTAATGATCACAGAGACCCTCTGAGATGCTGCAAGACACTAGTATATTAGTATTAACCTTGAATGATCCAGAAGTGACAGCTCATTTTATAGCACCAGAGATACCATTAGGATGGTGTCCTCCATTAAGCAGTAGCATGGCTGCCATCAGGGATGGTACCCTCTCTTAGGTAGAATAGCTGGAGGTGCTTCTGTGGGGCCACAAGGAAAGGTATACATGTGTTGGAGAAGACAGCTATGCTAAAAGTTCTAGAAAATACCCAGAAGGATTCCAATTAAGTCGGGAACCCAGGGTAAAGGTGTGCTACAAGCCAATTTCTTCTCATGAATTTGGAGAATCCATCCTTTTATTTGAAAGGATGGCATCCTTCTGAAATGGCTTCGTAGATGCCAGACTAACAGTAGGCTTTCTGACTTCACCAGAGTTTCCTCCGAATTTGAATTGTGACTTATTTATAGTACGTAACATGAAACGTGTTTGCTGTGTTTTTAATCTTGTCAGTAGATACATCTTAACGGCAGAGCGTTTTATTTATTATTGTTACAGTTTTGTTTTAAGTGTGAGGACAGATTGTTGTTGCTGAAGTCCTCCCTCAGCTCAGGTTTGGCCAACTGGAGAAAGCGTGGGCCAGCCACAATCCATCCCAGCAGGCCACACTGGAGGGCCTTGGGTTTGGCTGCACAGCTGGGCTCCTCCTTGCAAGGCCAAGAGGTTGTCTTTCAGCGCAAACGACTTCCCTTCCTGTCTCTGTCTCCCACTCCTTGCTCTCAAAGTCCCTCTCACCAAACAAACGGCTTTGCCACTTTTTCTCTATTTGTTCCCCTGGCCCTTCCTTTTGCATAACATGTAAGAAGTTAGCCCTTTGCATTCTCTTCGCCCTTTTAAAAATACTCTGCCTGTCAGTTTGTTCCACAGACTTCTCTTAGCTCACTAGAGCAGTGAGAATCAATGCCCCCAAACCAAGTGCCTAGATTCTAAGATAGAATTTCCAGCTGAAGGTGGCACCTCACACACCTTTGCCTTGGCCTCCTATGGTCCTCTTATTGGGGTGGGGGGTTTGGGGTGTGTCCTTTAAAACATGTGCTCAGTGACAAAGCAGGTTATGCATCTGTAGTTCTCAATAACATCTCCCCATTGACGTCACTGGGAAAGCTATAGACACTCACTCCTGACCCGTTAAATCAGAGTATCTGACTGAAAACAGATTCTATGCACCAAGTATTGTGAAGATTACAGATTGCACATAAGCATAGCCAACATTTACAATGATACATGCAGTAGCAAATATATCAGACGTGAAAAAATTAATCAGCACTGCAAGAAAATGTCTCCAGGATATCATCTGGTTGCGTAAGCTTGTCATTGTATTATGTTGCTCATAGTGATATTAATCTCTAATAATAAAAAGCATGAGTATAGTAGAGTCATAATGCTAGTCAGTGAACATTAACTGAGAATAAACAATGTTGCTTATTTTTCATCTGCAAAATAAACATTTTAATATGTTTGGAATCTTTTTTTCTCAGATTCAGGCAGGTTCAGTTTTCAAGCTCAAGCAGTTTAAAAACCATGTAATTTAAACTTCAAGAGTTTCTGGGTTCATAAGTCACATAGGGTGGAATGGTGTGGGGCAGGTCACCCAAAATGAAATGTTGTCATGTTTTAAAAAAAATCAAGGTAATGTATGTATGGATTCATCAATAATAGATTCTAAAATATATATATATATATACATACAGATTGCTTGATAAGGTCAGAAAATTCTAAAAGACAAATTTATTGTGATGGGTAATTATTCAGTTAATATTATTTAAGCAATTTGTATTTGTCTATTGTGTACTTACAAAATAATAAACAATGCGGGTGGATGAAGTCAATCCGTGGCCCCATGGGCTATCAACCACTCTCTGCCTTCCTCTCTGCAGTCAGGAAAATGACCCTTCTCCAGGGGTCTCTGTGTTCACACAGTCCTCAGGAGAGTGTGCAACTGATTAATGAGGAAACCACATCTAAGGATAGGGAGTAGAGCGAGAAAGGACACAATATCGCGCCTTGCTAGCTCACTGGGCCTGTCACCAGTGGAATAGGACATTCAGTGTCAGGTCTGACTAAGAGGAAAGGTAACGTGTTCCTTAGGCAGTCTCTTAGTGGTAAAGAGCACATTAATAATCCCTTCTCAGCAGAACAGCCAGCCTGATTCTCTAAAATCTTTAGGCAGATCACGTCACACTTTCTCAAAACTCTTTTATGTCTTCCTACCTCACTCCAAATCCTCAACTCTCTGCCACCCCTCGCCTCTTTCTCCATTCAGACTTTGTCCATCCAGACTGTAATTGAGATTCTTAATCGACTTCTGGTTGTGTGGCAAAATAACTAATAAGAAACAATTGAATGAAGAAAAGGTTTATTCTGGTTTAGGGTTCCAAGGGAAGCATTTTAGTCATAGTGGGAAAGGCACAGCAGGAGGAAAAGTAGACTGGCTGATCTTATTTCTGATCAGGAAGAGAAGTAGAGAGGACTACAAACCCTCAGTAATCCACTTCCTCTAGCAAGGCTCCGCCTCTTAAAGGTTCCACAACCTTCCCAAACAGTACCACCAGCTGGGGACCCAATGTTCAGACACATGAGCCCAGGGGGACATTTCACATTCAGACACAACAAAGAGCAACACTGGAACCATTAGAACTGTGATACCCAAAGTTCCAGAAGCTGGAAGGCCTACAAGCAAGGCACAAACAGACTGTCTCTGGGGAGGTCTCTCTGTCTCCTCAGGCGACACCATCACAATGTAGATTACCCTTCAACATGAACTTTGGGAGATGTCCTGGTTAATTTCGGGGGTCAACTTGATAGTCCTGGGAAGAGGGAATCTCAAAGGACTATCTGAATCAGATTGTCCTGTGGACATTGTCTGTGGCCATTTTCTTGATTGCTAAGTGATAAAGAGGGCCCAGCCTACTAGGCAGTTCCAGGCCTGGACAGCTGGGCCTGCCCTGTACAAGGAAGGTAACAAGGACTTAAGTAAATGAGCATCTCTTCAGACCTTTCTTATTTCTCTCTTGTTATCTTGCCGCTATCTCCTTCTGTTTACCAGCATCCACCCTGCCCCAGCACTTTGCCTTAGCCTGCTGTATCAGTTTGCTATTTTCAGAACACATAAGCTGTGTCCCTCACCATCTTACACACATTCTCTAAGCCTAGTACGGTCATCCCAGGCAGTTTCAGGGATCCTCCGACATTTCATTAAAATGTATGTTTCAAGTCACCCATGGCCAACCTACTTAGACCTCCGCCCTGTGCAAACTGCAGCTGGGCATCTCCCAGGCATAGTGGAGTCCACCACGCCCTGGCTTATCCCTTCCCCACCGCTTCATCCTCTGCATTGCCTGACTTCCCTATAGAAGGCAATTCACCTGGTGGTTTTTCTTTATTATCAGTCTTAACCTCTAGATTTGTGCAACCTCAGCCCCATAAGGACAGGCATATTTCGTCTATTTCATTAGCTGCTGTAATCTCAGAGTCCATAGTAGAAGCTGGAACATAGGAAACAACGGAGAACATGCTTGAGGAATAAGTCCACAAACATCCACTTGGTGTGCAGGACCCCCCCATTAAAACCCGATACATAAACTTAATCATACAGAATAAGAATATCAAGGGTGAGGGTACCAGTGAAATAAAACCAGGTTCTCTAAGCTCCTTCCTATACTAAGATTCTAATTTAAACATCGTGCGCGTGCACACACACACGCATACATACACACACACACACCACAGAGAACAGTGTACACCTACCTATCCCCAAACAGTCATCTCAAAATATACTTAGAAAATATATTTCATGTAAAAAGAAGTTTGAGAAATGATGTTTGATCTCACACGCTTGGATATATACTGTACATTAACATACCGAAGAATCTAAGAATTCTTACAACTGAAAAAAATGTTAGTTTTGTTAAGCCTCCGCACTTCTCAAACACATCTGATTATAAGACCCTCTAATTCACACAAAGTTTAATTGTCTATCAAAGAATAATGTTCTTGCTTTTAAAGCACTGCCTTAGACTTTTATGATAACACCATTAATATTACTTACTTCACATAAGAAGTAGAAGATTCATTGGAATTTTGATGTTATATGTTTGATATTTATATGGCAATATTAATAAGAATGTTCCTAATAAAAAAGCTTAATTGAAAAATCATTGGAAAAGCACTTAATCCATATGAGTTCACTTGATTTCTACCTCCTATGAGATAGAAAAGCAGATCTTACTGTTCCTACTGAACAAAACATGAGATTTAAAGAAGCCCAAAATGGGTAAGGGCACAGCTAATAAGCATCCTGTTAAACTATTTCCTTTGAGATCCAGTTTTGCATACTGTATTATCTCAACCTTCTTTAACAATGAATCTCAGCTCTCACTTCGGGTCAAGGCGTCTCTGAATAGGATTGTTCCCATTAGCTAAGGGCACGGGCTGCAGAGCCAGTCCCTTTGGTCTCACATCTGGCTTCAGGCTTGCTAGCCACGGGCAAAGAAATTTCCCATCCTTGTCTCTCACGGCATGGTCCTGATGTTAGTATCTGTCTAAGGGAGTTATTAAGGAATTAAATGAGCTCATTCGTGGAAAACACTTCAAACACCACCCAGCTCACAACCAAATGCTCAGTAAGTGATAGTCATTACTACGGAAATATCAGTTACTGTTTCTAATGACAACATGATGTTCTATAACGTGGGTATAATATGATGGATTCCACCACTTCCCTACCAAGTCCAGTTTTTTTCCATCTGTTTCATTTCTGAAAAACAAACAAAACAAATGAACAACACTCGGAGCTTCAAAGAATCCCAACTGCCACAGAGGCCTGGAATGCAGAACCTCAAATGTTTCCCGGTGCTGAGCCAGCTCCAAGGGTGAATGTGGTAGCCCTATGTTCCCTCTTATGGCGGCAGGCTTGGTGTGGAAGTCTCCTAAGAATGGGCCATCTCATGGGACCGAGAGTATTTCCCATCTGTGATCATCGGCGTCTTTTCTTAGAGTATTTTGGCAAGCTTGAGCTTGTTCCCGGCCAGAATCAGGAAGTCCAGGAGCACGTGTAAACAAACAATGTATGAAAATGGTTTCCCTCAATGCTTCCGGTTTGCAAAGCTGGAATGGGCTGTATCTTACTAATAATATTAATTCTTGTTGATATGCCCAAATTCAATGCTTCCAGTTTGCAATGTTGGAATGGGCTGTATCTTACCAATAATATTAATTCTGGTTGATATGCCCACCTTATCCTCCCAACAAACACCTTTCCTAGCTGAGATTCCCATTAGACTATTGTTTTGTTCTTGATGTATATCTAAGTAATAGAAGCGATTAAACAAGTTATTATTATATTTTACAACATTCCACAGACGTAGTCATGACTGGACTGTTCTTTCCTCAAAGCAATTTTCAAATTGTATTTTATTATTCATAGGGATTACTTCTGTTTTCAATGTCAACATGATATGTTCCCTAAAATTCTCGTCCTTTCGATCATTATAGACTGTAATATATAATAATATATACAAGCAAATGCTATGTATAGATGAAGCACTGCTTGTTGAAAACCTATGGCATTCAACTTATCAGGACTAGTGAGATGGTTCACCAGATAAAGGCTCTTGTCACCAAGCCTAACAATCTGTACTTGATCCCAAGGACTCACACAGTAAAAGAAAAACAATGGCCCAGAGTTGTTTCCTGACCTCCACAGATATTCTGTCACACACACACACACACACACACACACACACACACACACACA